>JACEFZ010027148.1:592500-675000 GCA_014155875.1 Cepaea nemoralis
CTACCATCTTCCTTTGGCTTACACATTGTTTGCCATCGTTACCTTAAGGGACCTTGTGGTCAAACGTGAATCCTAGAGTAGGTTGTAATAGGTTGTGCAGACTAATCTCTGCTCGGAAATGTTTATTGCAATGAGGACTAAGTAATGTTGACTCTCGAGTAGACGGTGGTTACGCCACTTTTCATTTCCTTTTGGCTCGCCTCTGTATATATTTCTCGATTCTTCAACGTTCCAGTTGCCTTCTCATGCCAATCCTCTGTGTAGATTCCTCCATTCTTCAATGTTCCACATTTCCCACGCCACAAAAGTTTTGTCTCCTCATCCCATGCTTATGCGCAGCTTACTCGATTCTTCAATGTTCCACATTTCTCAGAGATTTACCTTCTCACCCAAAGCCTCTGAGTAGGCTCTTTGATTCTTCAACGTTCTACAGTTCCCAGAGATTTGCCTTTTCATGACACGCCTCTGTGCGACTTCGGTGATTATTCCTTTACCACTGTTGCTATGCGAGCAAACATTTGGCCACATCAAGTAGAGTGATCAGCACCATTGCCATCTCAAATTTCCTCGTCAATACCACAGATCTCTACTGAGGTTTTCAAGGTGTCACTGCACAGCTTCTTCTGTCCACTGTATCGCCTGTATCGCCTGTATGAGTCCAGGTTGCCAAACAATATTTTCTTTGGAAGTCGCTCATTTTACAAAAAAAAAAACTAAAACAAAAAACAATAACAACATGACCGGTCCATCTGAGAAAAAAGCAATTGCAACGGTAGTAGGAAGACCAACGCACACGATCTCGTATGTATGTTTTATTGACTACAATAAAGCTTTTCACAGAGTACAACATGAACGATTTAATTACATGACTTTAAGATAAAGGAGTGAAGGGAAAGAACGTCATTATCTTGTATTGGGAACAAAAGGCGACAATTATATACGGACATAATTATTATTCATGGTTCATAGACATAAAAGTGTTATCTCCAAGCCTTTTCATCTTATACAGAGAAATAAATTTTAAACACGTCGAGCTGCCTGGGCTTAACATCAATGGAAGAATCACAAGCAATCTTAGGTATGCCGACGATACAGTGTTACTAGCAGAAAGCAAGCAAGAGTTAGAAAACCTAGTGGAACAAGAAACCAGGCATAGAGCAGAATGTTGGTTGGATATTATTATTGTTTAAATAAAACGCAAAACGAAAATTATGATTATTAGCAATGGAAAGGAAAAGGTTATCAATGGACATCACAGTAAACTGGGAGATACTAGAACACGTACCAAGTTTCTCCTATCTTGAACATGTAATAACAGATGAATGCAGAAGAAAAAGAGAATATAAATTGCCAAAAATGCTTTCAACATCAGGAAATAAGTATTAACATATAGAGATATTAACAACGCATCAAATATGAGTATTGTCAAATGGTTATGTATATTCAAGAATGCTATATGGCGCGGAAGCATGGGCAACGAACAACCAAATAAAAAGTCGAATAGAGGACCTGGATATGTGGATACATATAAGAATGTGTCATAGTTCATGGAAACAAAAACAATGAAATACAGAGGTCTAGAATAAATGTGAATGAAAAGAGAGATGTTGAAAGAAATAAAGAGGAGGCAAGTGAACTATGTCGGCCATGTTAAAAGACATAACACTCTCATAAAAACCATACTGAGGGATAAGGTTGAAGGCGAGCGAGCAAACATTAGTCAACGATACAGTTGGGAAGATAGCATCAAGAGATGGATGGACAGCAATCTAACAGAATGTACAATCAGTGGCGAGAAGCAGACAGTGTTGGATATCAATTACTGCCAACCTTTATTTTGGAGACGGCACCTGATTGATTTATTGAATTCAGTTTAGACGCACTGCTCGTTTAACCGATTTTATTTAGTCTTTAAGCATACATTTATTATTTCTTTATTGTTGTATCATATTTATGTTTGTCATTTTTACATTGTTTTCTTGTGTCCATCAATAATAGGATTCCTTCCACCAGCCAATTATTCTCAGTTTGTTGTCCTCTTTCTGGCAATATCGCTTTGTTTATTTAATAGGTCGGCTCTGTGGCGAAGGCGTAAGGAAGGTAATTCGTAATCCCACACACCGCGTTCGAAACACAGATACGGGCAATTTGGCAGCAGACAGCCTTGCGTTGATGTCCATGGAAAGGTATGAGTGCCGATCGTACAGAAATGACTGGCAAACTGAACGTAAACTTGCAAAGAAACCACAAAGAGCAAAATAATGCTGGGTTTGACTGAGACGTCCGGTAAAGGATTAGCAGCTAACTTAACTTTATTTAATAGATAAAATGTATCAAAATTTCCCATTGTTGATTTATGTTCTGTAATTAAGTATTTCATTGTATCTGTTTCTTACAACCACTCTGTATTGTTCTTCAATTTCTTGATCTGAACCTAAAATATCTTTATTCTATCTAATGTAGTAAGTAAATTACCATGTTTCACGTCTCAGGAGCATTGGGCTTATCCAATCCAATCCAATCCAACTCTTCAGTCTAATGGCCCCGTTCAGCCATCGACTGTTTCGACTTCGTTGTATTCGGAGCCTTTATAGTGTGGCTCGTATTTTGTCTTTCGTAGATTGGGCTGCTTGTTGTCATATTCCCGGCTTCTGATGGGTTGATAGTGTTCGTTTCATCCTTGTGGTTTTACATGTCTGGACAGAGTCGAACACTTGTTTAAGTCTGGCGTAATTGTGTACCCGCCCAGTCATATGGTGTTATTTCCTTCAGGGATGATTACCAGTCGTTCTCCAGTCTCCAGCTATGCCTTGTTGTTTCGTGTCTTCTCGGACGTCTTTCATTTCGCGTGTCGTGGGTGGCTCGATAGTTCGATCTTGGCTTATGGTCCAATCCAATCTAATTTTGGATACGAATACCCCCTTTCAGCCTTCAAGTTTTTGACTTGGTTATAATTGGGGCCTTTATGGTGTAGCTCGTAGTTTGTATTTCGTAGAATGGGCTACTTGTTGAAAGCTTCCAGCTTCTGATGGGTTGATTGCGTTCGTTCCTTTCTTGTCTGGTTTTTCATGTCTGGACAGAGTCGCGCACTTGTTGAGGCCTGGAGTAAATGTGTACCTACCCCATCATATGGTGCTGTTTCCTTCAGGGAGCTTTGCCAGTTGTCGTCTCTCCTGGTGTTCCACCAATTTCCCCGACTTGGTCTATCTGCGTATAGTCTAGATCTTCTCTGATACCTTGTGTTGAGTACGGGTTGACCATTCGGTCCATGAGGTGACGAGCAGTTTCTTCTCTCGACCCCCGTCCACTCTTGGTTTTGGTCACTGTCGTTCTGGTTCTCTTCCTCCAATTCTATTTCTTCTTCTATTGCTTCTTCTTTTGTCTGGGCCTTTGCATCTTCTGCTGCTAGTGTTTCCTTCTGTGACATGAGTAGTTCTATTTGTTGGCTTATGGTGACTGACCCACATTTATATGTACCAACTGGCACTCTGTGGGTGATGTGGTTAGTCTCACACTGGCTGACCTTATTTCCCATGACCTTCCCTGATAATAAATTTAGGCTGGGTAGACCTGGGATTGTTTGTTTCTTATATCAATCTCGCTATTATTTGTCAAAAGTGTGGGGTGTGCTTACTGTAATAATTCAGGGCCAAATATTAGCTTCACTTGCACGACTGCATTTCTAAGTCTTTATTTTTAGTCACTATGTTTTCATTTCAATGTATAATGTCTTCTGTTATTTTGTGTAACCAGGTGTTTCCAATGAACAGGTAATTTATTGTATCACCCACGCCATCCATTTATCTCCTCTTTTATTTCTTTTCTTCCCCCATAAACCATTCATCAACCATATCTTCCATTCTCCGCTTTCTACTTTTGCATAGAAATCTCTAAGTTTTTTTGTTTTGTTTTTTACTTCCTGTGATCTGGTTCGAGAAATCGCCATGTCTATTTCAATATACAGACTTTGTATTTCTTCTGTATTACTGCTTACTATTGGTGTATATACTTGTATACCGTTTATTTATATTAGTTTACCTTTGAACTAACTCAGTTTAAAATCCAATAACCAATAAATCGAAGTTGCCGCTACTTTGTCAGACAGTGGTCCAATTCCCTTTTCACGTCTTGAATACATTATTTTGTATTTGTCCTTCACTATTTGTCCAGATCAATTCTATCTTGTCTCGCTCAATCGATGGACATTTATTTTCATGTTTTCTGTTTCATTTCCTGCTTTATCTAACTTTCATATTCCAGCCAATATCCATACATTCCAATTGCCTATTAAAAATGTGTTACCTTTCATTTTGCCATTAGGAGCTTGAAGATGTCCTAATTCAGCCACAAACGTAGTGCTCAAACTGTGATCGGCTGTGATTCTCAACATTATTGAATTATAATGTGGTGGTTTCGCCTTACCGTCCCTATCATGTGAGAGTATATTACCTTTGTCAATGACATCTGGGAGTATATTACCTCTGCCATTGCCATCTGGGTGTATATTACCTCTGTCATTGACATATGGGAGTATATTACCTCTGCCATTGACATATGGGAGTATATTATCTCTGTCATTGACATCTGGGAATATATTACCTCTGCCATTGACATATGTGAGTATATTATCTCTGCCATTGACATCTGGGTGTATATTATCTCTGTCATTGACATCTGGGTGTATATTACCTCTGTTATTGACATCTGGGAATATATTACCTGTAATTGACATCTGTGAGTATATTATCTCTGCCATTGACATCTGGGTGTATATTACCTCTGCCATTGACATCTGGGTGTATATTATCTCCGTAATAATACTGGGGTTGAATGCGAAGTCATATAAAGGATAAAAAACTAACTATAACAGGACAAGTGAGTGTTCTTCTCTGCTAAGTTACAGATCTGTCCATTTGGACCATCGGATGCTCAAACCCTAGAGCTAGGTTTTGCCACACGACCTTGAGTTTTCCTTCCTCAATCAATTGGAGTTGTATATGGGAGTTTCCGTTCATACTGGCTTTTTTAATACGTTCCAGTACTATTTGAGGGCACTTCAGGTTTATACAATAAACTGTTATTTTCAATTGAATTATAACTTAAATTTAAAAATAAAACGTTTTCAAATTGTCGTGAAGCTGAAACACTATGTGAGAAAAATGATAATGTTCATGACCATCTTTAAATACAGTTCATCTTCATCATCATCGTCAGGCGCACTGCCAACGAGTGTAGGCGTTCATGTCCCTCCATATATCTAGGTCCCTGTTGCTCAGCATCAAGTGTGTTGATGATGTTCGACCATGCCACTGCCTCAGTCCATCTAGCGTTATTTCTCTCGGCCTGCCTCTTCTCCCTCCGATCATTCCAGTCATCACGATGTTTTCTAATGCATCTCTTCTTATGATATTGTAATAGTCTGGCGCGATACATGATGATGATAATGTTACCAATACCAGCATCCCTTGCAGTGCCCTGGGGTACGATGGGAAGCCGCTCTGGAAGTGAGGATAAATAGAGGCGCGTGTCAGTTTCCCGGTCTCTCCAAACCAGACAACCGTGGCCGAAGGAGCGATGATGTAGATCGCTGTAGTATAGAATAGGGAGGCCCAGTCACTGGACCAGAGCAGGGAGTCACAAATGCCTCTATATTTAACCATGACTGGCTTGTGTGGCCCACACACGAGGACCGAGGAAATCCATCAAAATAACTGGCAATTTGTAAGCCCACTCTTGGTGAGTTAAATTTATTTAGATAGCTTAATTAAAGATAGGATAGTGGTGCCTTTGCTAGTTTCCAACTGGAAGCTCCAAACTTAACATCCACAGGTTTGAGGTACGATTCGGTGTAGTTCGGTTTATAGTGTTACCTAGAATGAGGAAATCTTCTGTTCCTAAGTGAATAAAAATTAGTATTTATTTTCACAAGTAAAATGGCGACGATCGGCAGAATGACAACAACATGGGTTCGACTCAATTAGTAACTGTAAAAGTGCTACTCTGCAGATTGGCAGGGATGTAGTAAGAAAATTAATACCAGGGGTAGTTGTTGAAGATCCAGGACAAAGGATGTTCTCATACGACGGTGTGTATATTTGTAGGTTTTTAGATTTAATGTAGCGGACAGTGCAGTACAGATTGGAAGTAATCAAGTATCGATACCGTACTGTGTTTGGTAGTTCTATAGAATTTGATATAGCCACGATTCAATACAGTATTAAAAATATGTAGTATCATAGTCCAGAGTAGAGGAGGATGTATTTTTCTATAAAGTCTGTGATCTGACAAGAGGAAAATATGAAGCACTAGCATAAAAGAGAAAATAATGAAATAATGGTTGGGGCTGTTTACAACAGTAAAGAGGAAAATATGGAGCATTGTTGAATAAAATATTAGGTTATGATTAATTCTATTTGGGTGGTATTCCTGTATGAAGGTGGCCAGATTAGGTGTGCAGGATATATATAATATAATGCCATTATTATAGTAGCATGGTGAGGTTGAAGATAACAGTAGATTGAATGGCCTGGGGGTAACCAGGGCTGTTCCAGGTGGACTGTACAGTCAGCAAGAGGGAGGCAAAGTACATCATTCGGTGGTTATACCAGTCTGGTCTATAATGAGGAACATGAAGTTGAGCTGGAAACATGGTACAGATGTGTTTATGATTTAACTTCCCACAAGAAAGGGGAAGGCCGGTGTCTTTATATTATAATGTACTGAGGTAGTGAGATGCCTCATGTGTAATGGAAAGTAAAGGGTGCCAGGGGATGAGAGACACCTCCATTATGTTATATTGTGTGTTTGAAGTCAGATGACTTATCACGACTCAAGAACACCAAACCTATAGTGATTGCTGGCGTACGAAGGTGTAGAGTGGCACGGTGAAAGTAATAGATATATGGTGCTTGATGACAATGTATGTTATGTTCTTCTAGATAAATGGAGCTATGGTAATAATTATTCATGACTGGGTGTAGTGATGAAGGTGCCAGGTTGAACACTACACATGATAGGGTGGTTTATGATTATAATAGTGTTCATGGGGATAATGATCTGTGTTGCTCAGGTTGGACACATGTGAACTTAGAAGAATAGTCTTGAGAATAGTCTTGGAAGAGTTGCTGAATAGGGCACCCATGATGAATCTGGGGTATTATTGAGAGCTTGGTCATGGTGAGGATGACCATGTAGTGATGTCAGCTAAGGTGATTGGGATTGTGATTGTGGTGATGGCTATGGTGAGAGCAATCATTTGATGATTGTGATGTTTTATGTGGCGATATATGTTATATGTCTGAGTTGTTGGCGGTGACTTATGTTATAGCCTGTGTCCGGATTGTTGCTGGTGTTATGTGTAGAACTGTACTGCTGGTATAGTGATGTTGTCTAGTTGTCATCAGTACAATGACACATCTAGTTGGTGATGTCATGTTGAATTGCATATCCTGTCTGCTTGATTGCTGTTGGTGCATTGGACTGTATTTATGTCCTGTATGTACATGTTCACATGGTGTTGTCCTGTTAGAGTCGTGGTACACCGGTGTAGCTGAGTTGTGTTCGGTGTTGATTTTGACTAGTTGATGAGTGTTGCTGTGTAACATTGGCATTTATGAGTGGTATTCTCAGCCTGTGGTGTTGGGGATGAGAAGTTGTGTTGTGTCAGAGATCTGTAGGTAATTACCCCCCTGAACTGGGAGTGTTCAAGAAGTAAATATTGAGTTAGATGAGAAGCAAGGAAAGGCTGCGAGCATTGTGACGAGGGATGATCCGCCCTCACATTAAGATTGTCCCATGATGTGGTGGTGGCTGTTGCATTAATTGTGGGCCCAGTCACTCCGAAGGATGCTGTAGAGCGTATGTGCTCTGTTTATATTTTATGTGAAGTATGTCCTATAACCTATTCATATCATTGTTGTCCAGTTGAAGTATCATGTGGTTGGTGTGAACTTACACAGTCCATGTCTATGTTTGTGCCACAAGGACACTGTTTGCATACACCGTTGCTGTAGTTGTTGTCCTGTGAAGTCCATGTGTTGATGCAAATAATGATTCTTTGATGATTATTAATTAGATGTTGTACCTTGTCATGCATTGCAGGTAGTGACCTCTGGCCATGTTTGTGGTTTGTAGAGCAAACTTGAGCCCCGGCTCTGGTTAATGTCGTAGGCCGCTCACATCCCCCCCCCCTTTTTTTTTTGAATACCCCTTCGTATACCTGTTTATGCGTGTTTATGCCACTATATCTCTGCTGTTAGGGTTATAGTTTTGTTATTCGTTATGTTATGGTTTTTCGCTGTATCTGGTCCCAGTCGACTTATGTGATGCGGGTGTCTTGTGTGGGTATTGAGGGTGCCCTTCGACTCAACTGAGCATGATTGAGGTCTCACTGTCATTTAGAGACCGCCCCTGTAGTTAGTACTAGGCAGCAGTTATCTCTGTGGGATTTCAGATTCCCATTTCTGTATGTACCAACTGTCCATGAGTCCTGAGATGATTACAATAGAGAGTCCATACCTGCTGTTACCGTTGTTGTTTACGTTGAGGTTTCTTTGTTGTGATGTCCTCATTGGTTTGTGGAGATGGGTACCTAGTCATGTGCATAGCGATGTTAGGCAGCAGTGATTACTGTGGGAACATAGGTTCCCATTTCTGTATATGTCAGTTATGTGACATGTCAAGATGCCTGTTTTTCCCTAGACCATGCAGTTCTGTCAATAAAAACCTAATTTTGTTGTTCTTAATTTGTTTTGTTTAGTCTGTAGTTTGTTGTGTAAACTCATTGATCCTGTTACAGTCCAGCAGTGTAATCTTCTGTCTGGGGTGTACAACAGTACATCCCCCGCCCTAAGAACTCCTGGAATCTTCTGTCTTAATTCTACCCCTTTTCTTGTTAACAGAGGAGGATATACACAGTGCTCTTTCTCTATTTCTCCTATTGTCCTTTTCTTCTCTGGCCCATTACAAGTCAGTGTTGCGCTTCTTTATCTTTGAGCACTTAAGTATAGGAAATTAAATCTTCCTGTCCTGATATATTTTCCTCCTATGACAAGTGGCGAGCCTCGGCCTGGATTGTTTGGCGGCCTTTAGATTATCTTGTTGGTGTCTGTTCCAGTCTTCAATGATGACTTTTAGGTGGTAGTTCAATGTTTTTATTTTTTTGGCTTTTTGGGGGTGTGAGAGGTCCCTGGCCAAAGACATTAACTGGGTTCAGGTTTGTTCCCCAAGTCTCCAAGAAGCACAGCATTGAGAAAAGAGCCTCCAGATCTACACCACATCTCAAGTCGTCGAAATTAAAGGTGACCTTATTCCATGTTTAGGGAACCGAAGTTTCCCACCCAGCCGGCGCTCAGTCTGAGTCCGCTGGTAGAAATTAAGAGTGAGAAAACAACGAAGGTCACCAAACTTTAGCTATAAAGTCTTTTGGAATATGCATGTATATTCCTACTGAAACCATCAAGCTTTACTCAGAAAGCTACAGAGGTGGTTGACGACTCCATGAGAGCAGAATGCCCCCACATTCAATAGAGGCTGGGGCTGTGCTTGTCCAAGAGAAAAATTCTGTTGATTCTTTTGGGAGAACAGTTGTGGACTGTTCATGCGACTGATTTCAGCAGTGCCAACATCTGGGGCCATCCATAGAAGTACCTTTCCCTTGTTTGTCTGGAAGAGGGGACATCAGAAATCCATCCCACCAGTGTGTCCCACCAGCAGCAGAGCGCTGGACATCCATATTCAATCCCCACCGGTGGCACCATCACCTGAGATCATCGAGGGGGATGTTTCCCTTATTGTACATCAGCCCACCAGGCTTACTTGAAGTGACAGATGACAATGTTACCTGTGGTGATAAGAAAATCCTTTCCTTATAGGCGGAAGCAGAGGAGTTAATACTAGCGTGTTCATCCATGTTCATGATGTCATGGGTGGACATATTGAGTGTTGCGGGTCGAGTGAACAGTGATTTCCTATATTTCCCCCGTGCATAGAAAATTTAGAAGCGACACATAATAGACATTCAGTGAGAAGAAATAGCATCCAGCGAGAATCATCGAGCAGTGAATGAACTGATTTCCTATATTTCCCCTGTGCATAAGACAATTCAAAAGAGACACATAATAGTGGGAGGAAACGATATCCAGTGAGCATCATCAGACAGAAACATTCGTTATATATTTCTGCGACACACTTTATGGACAAATAATTAATTACTAGTTAATTATTTTGTGTCACGCAATATTAATTCGAATTAGGAATCCCCACGCACAGAAAGTGAGTCCAAGACGCCATGTCTTCCAGCATGTTTTGTTTTGCTTTGTTTTTTTCCCATGTACAGGTATTTTCCTACCCCGCTTCATTTGGGTACCATGGTGACAACTGAGAAATTACTGACTCATCCCATGGAACTGGTGGATGCGGCTGGCTGAAGCGGGGCTACCAGAATCAGACTGGGAAAACAAAAACTGGGTTTACCTGCATAGTCATGGGAATTATATTTTTTTTCAGTGGCAGGGATGTCTACATCTTGGTTTGCAGGTGATCTAGTGGATAGCATGCATTTTATTCCGGTCATTGTTGTTTTTGGGTTACAAGTAGGGATTGTAAATTTAAGAGGATGCCTGTGTGAAATTTTTTTGGGTGCCCCTACGTATTGCATCCATGGAGCTAAGTGTTGATGTTGATGTCAGGGTTGCTAGTTTATTGTGTATGCAGACTGCATATTCCTCATGGCCACTCATAAGATATGGTATTATCTTTTGTCAGGGACTGATTTTTTAAAATTGTCACTGATGTATGTTTTTAAGGCAGGTTCAGAAAATATAACTGGTAACAATTTTATGCTGAGAGGTTTAAGTCCCGTGATGAAACCCCCTTAATTGATTGTTTACTTAAATAGCCCTAGTGTTTTGTCTAAACCCTAAGGGTCTAGAGTATTCGACGGGGACCGTCGAAAAATTGGGGGTGTGATGTGTAATAGTCTGGCGCGATACATGATGATGATAATGTTACCAATACCAGCATCCCTTGCAGTGCCCTGGGGTACGATGGGAAGCCGCTCTGGAAGTGAGGATAAATAGAGGCGCGTGTCAGTTTCCCGGTCTCTCCAAACCAGACAACCGTGGCCGAAGGAGCGATGATGTAGATCGCTGTAGTATAGAATAGGGAGGCCCAGTCACTGGACCAGAGCAGGGAGTCACAAATGCCTCTAGATTTAACCATGACTGGCTTGTGTGGCCCACACACGAGGACCGAGGAAATCCATCAAAATAACTGGCAATTTGTAAGCCCACTCTTGGTGAGTTAAATTTATTTAGATAGCTTAATTAAAGATAGGATAGTGGTGCCTTTGCTAGTTTCCAACTGGAAGCTCCAAACTTAACATCCACAGGTTTGAGGTACGATTCGGTGTAGTTCGGTTTATAGTGTTACCTAGAATGAGGAAATCTTCTGTTCCTAAGTGAATAAAAATTAGTATTTATTTTCACAAGTAAAATGGCGACGATCGGCAGAATGACAACAACATGGGTTCGACTCAATTAGTAACTGTAAAAGTGCTACTCTGCAGATTGGCAGGGATGTAGTAAGAAAATTAATACCAGGGGTAGTTGTTGAAGATCCAGGACAAAGGATGTTCTCATACGACGGTGTGTATATTTGTAGGTTTTTAGATTTAATGTAGCGGACAGTGCAGTACAGATTGGAAGTAATCAAGTATCGATACCGTACTGTGTTTGGTAGTTCTATAGAATTTGATATAGCCACGATTCAATACAGTATTAAAAATATGTAGTATCATAGTCCAGAGTAGAGGAGGATGTATTTTTCTATAAAGTCTGTGATCTGACAAGAGGAAAATATGAAGCACTAGCATAACAGAGAAAATAATGAAATAATGGTTGGGGCTGTTTACAACAGTAAAGAGGAAAATATGGAGCATTGTTGAATAAAATATTAGGTTATGATTAATTCTATTTGGGTGGTATTCCTGTATGAAGGTGGCCAGATTAGGTGTGCAGGATATATATAATATAATGCCATTATTATAGTAGCATGGTGAGGTTGAAGATAACAGTAGATTGAATGGCCTGGGGGTAACCAGGGCTGTTCCAGGTGGACTGTACAGTCAGCAAGAGGGAGGCAAAGTACATCATTCGGTGGTTATACCAGTCTGGTCTATAATGAGGAACATGAAGTTGAGCTGGAAACATGGTACAGATGTGTTTATGATTTAACTTCCCACAAGAAAGGGGAAGGCCGGTGTCTTTATATTATAATGTACTGAGGTAGTGAGATGCCTCATGTGTAATGGAAAGTAAAGGGTGCCAGGGGATGAGAGACACCTCCATTATGTTATATTGTGTGTTTGAAGTCAGATGACTTATCACGACTCAAGAACACCAAACCTATAGTGATTGCTGGCGTACGAAGGTGTAGAGTGGCACGGTGAAAGTAATAGATATATGGTGCTTGATGACAATGTATGTTATGTTCTTCTAGATAAATGGAGCTATGGTAATAATTATTCATGACTGGGTGTAGTGATGAAGGTGCCAGGTTGAACACTACACATGATAGGGTGGTTTATGATTATAATAGTGGTCATGGGGATAATGATCTGTGTTGCTCAGGTTGGACACATGTGAACTTAGAAGAATAGTCTTGAGAATAGTCTTGGAAGAGTTGCTGAATAGGGCACCCATGATGAATCTGGGGTATTATTGAGAGCTTGGTCATGGTGAGGATGACCATGTAGTGATGTCAGCTAAGATGATTGGGATTGTGATTGTGGTGATGGCTATGGTGAGAGCAATCATTTGATGATTGTGATGTTTTATGTGGCGATATATGTTATATGTCTGAGTTGTTGGCGGTGACTTATGTTATAGCCTGTGTCCGGATTGTTGCTGGTGTTATGTGTAGAACTGTACTGCTGGTATAGTGATGTTGTCTAGTTGTCATCAGTACAATGACACATCTAGTTGGTGATGTCATGTTGAATTGCATATCCTGTCTGCTTGATTGCTGTTGGTGCATTGGACTGTATTTATGTCCTGTATGTACATGTTCACATGGTGTTGTCCTGTTAGAGTCGTGGTACACCGGTGTAGCTGAGTTGTGTTCGGTGTTGATTTTGACTAGTTGATGAGTGTTGCTGTGTAACATTGGCATTTATGAGTGGTATTCTCAGCCTGTGGTGTTGGGGATGAGAAGTTGTGTTGTGTCAGAGATCTGTAGGTAATTACCCCCCTGAACTGGGAGTGTTCAAGAAGTAAATATTGAGTTAGATGAGAAGCCAGGAAAGGCTGCGAGCATTGTGACGAGGGATGATCCGCCCTCACATTAAGATTGTCCCATGATGTGGTGGTGGCTGTTGCATTAATTGTGGGCCCAGTCACTCCGAAGGATGCTGTAGAGCGTATGTGCTCTGTTTATATTTTATGTGAAGTATGTCCTATAACCTATTCATATCATTGTTGTCCAGTTGAAGTATCATGTGGTTGGTGTGAACTTACACAGTCCATGTCTATGTTTGTGCCACAAGGACACTGTTTGCATACACCGTTGCTGTAGTTGTTGTCCTGTGAAGTCCATGTGTTGATGCAAATAATGATTCTTTGATGATTATTAATTAGATGTTGTACCTTGTCATGCATTGCAGGTAGTGACCTCTGGCCATGTTTGTGGTTTGTAGAGCAAACTTGAGCCCCGGCTCTGGTTAATGTCGTAGGCCGCTCACATCCCCCCCCCTTTTTTTTTTTGAATACCCCTTCGTATACCTGTTTATGCGTGTTTATGCCACTATATCTCTGCTGTTAGGGTTATAGTTTTGTTATTCGTTATGTTATGGTTTTTCGCTGTATCTGGTCCCAGTCGACTTATGTGATGCGGGTGTCTTGTGTGGGTATTGAGGGTGCCCTTCGACTCAACTGAGCATGATTGAGGTCTCACTGTCATTTAGAGACCGCCCCTGTAGTTAGTACTAGGCAGCAGTTATCTCTGTGGGATTTCAGATTCCCATTTCTGTATGTACCAACTGTCCATGAGTCCTGAGATGATTACAATAGAGAGTCCATACCTGCTGTTACCGTTGTTGTTTACGTTGAGGTTTCTTTGTTGTGATGTCCTCATTGGTTTGTGGAGATGGGTACCTAGTCATGTGCATAGCGATGTTAGGCAGCAGTGATTACTGTGGGAACATAGGTTCCCATTTCTGTATATGTCAGTTATGTGACATGTCAAGATGCCTGTTTTTCCCTAGACCATGCAGTTCTGTCAATAAAAACCTAATTTTGTTGTTCTTAATTTGTTTTGTTTAGTCTGTAGTTTGTTGTGTAAACTCATTGATCC
This sequence comes from Cepaea nemoralis, assembly GCA_014155875.1. Classification (NCBI taxonomy): domain Eukaryota; kingdom Metazoa; phylum Mollusca; class Gastropoda; order Stylommatophora; family Helicidae; genus Cepaea; species Cepaea nemoralis. The sequence goes on from JACEFZ010027148.1 coordinate 606,850, forward strand.
TGTTACAGTCCAGCAGTGTAATCTTCTGTCTGGGGTGTACAACAGTACATCCCCCGCCCTAAGAACTCCTGGAATCTTCTGTCTTAATTCTACCCCTTTTCTTGTTAACAGAGGAGGATATACACAGTGCTCTTTCTCTATTTCTCCTATTGTCCTTTTCTTCTCTGGCCCATTACAAGTCAGTGTTGCGCTTCTTTATCTTTGAGCACTTAAGTATAGGAAATTAAATCTTCCTGTCCTGATATATTTTCCTCCTATGACAATATAATCAAACAGCATTGTTTGTCTCTTCCTTACAGTTGTATATAATATACTACTTTACCCAGGAAGGCTAACCTGGTCAACAAACACCCGCTAAAGTCAGATGTGTCGGCCTAAGGGCACAAATAAAACGGGCACAACGCAACAACGTCCGAGAGAGAGTGTAATGTCCTTCGAAGCACCCAGGAAGGTAACCCGGTCAACAAACACCCGCAGAAAGTCCGAACCGAACGCTCGCTGAGTGGATGTCGGCTGCAGACTGACCGTTTCTGGTTTGCGTGGGGAGCGGCCAATAGCGAACGAAATGCCCAACATACGGAAGTGGAGAAGTGAAGCGGCCATGCGCAGGACGTGATGATTCCTTAGGTGAGCCCAGTACCAGAGCGCTATGTGTCGGCTCTGCAATTATGGAAGCCTCCTTGGATGGCGGAGAATGCCCATGTTCTGCCCCTACCTTCCCTTGAGGGTTGACCGTGATGTCTTTGGCCGCTCTAAATTGACCAGCTGGGAAATGGACGACACCACAACAGTGAGAGAGAAACACTCTGGATGAACGCAGAAGAAGAAGAAGAAGAAGAAGAAGAAGAACGTACTACTTTCATTAGCCACTTCCAGGCAATCAATGTTAACTTTAGCAGTCCAAAATATTCCCAACATTCGTCTTGGGATCCACATCCCCGCCACATCCAAGTTTTTCCTATGTTGTTCATTCATCTTCCGTGTTTCACTGCCACACAGGTTGTATACAACATTTCAGCGATCTTTTTCTGTCAGTTAGTGCCATAAAGTGTCCTTAATATCAAAGTGGCAGAGGTAATCAAGTCGTTACATTTTCATGCTCATGTTGACAATCGTTTTCATTCTTTAAAAATACAAACAATAATTCTCAGTAGGGACGTGAGAATAATGAGGCAAACCAAATTAGACATACGTTTGACGAAAGAGAGAGAGAGAGAGAGAGAGAGAGAGAGAGAGAGAGAGAGAGACAGACAGACAGACAGACAGACAGACAGAACGAACGAACTTTATTTTCAGAGAGAGATCGGGGGGGGGGGGGAGGAGACAGGGACGGAGTGTGACAAATTAAATTAGAAGTAGAAAGTGGAAAAGGGTTTGAAGATGGATAAAGGGCAAAATAAATGTGTCCCAACAATTACAATATTTTACCGAAGAAGTAACTAAATAACTGTTAAATAATGTCAGTTAGTAGACACGAAGATCAACTCACTATTGTTAGGTTGCAAGAATATCTTTTAATGAACTCATGCAAAAATAGTATGCATATGACAACCCGACCATCATGTAATAGAGTAGTATATATGTGTATATATGTATATAAATATAGCATATGTGATCATCCACTTGCTGAATCGAATACATTACGATATATTTGGTAACACAGACATACACTTAACTTGACATAACAATATATTTGGTAGCGCTCACAGACATACAGTAAATCCCATGAACCACTTGCTGAACCTATGACATAACAATATATTTGGTAACACAGACATACAGCTAACTGTATAAATCATTTGTTAAACCCATTAGTTGGCAAAATATTTGGTAGCACAAACATACAGTGAACTTTATATACCATTTGCTGAAACCCATGACATAACAATATATTTATATTTATTGTTTAGTTAGTTAGTCGACAGATCATCCTCATTGCACATCGAACCATTCAGTCCATAAGTGCTCAGATCTCCTCCTGAGTAAATCCCCGCAGAGTGTAGCGGCCAACGACACCAGTTCTATGTTGGTTTATTTATCATCTTTGGCTTAACACAGACATAAGTTAACTTGATAAACTATCTGCTGATCCAAAGACATAAGTATATATAAGGTAACACAGACACACAGTTATCGTGATGAACCTCTTGTTAAACCGATGACATAAAGTTATATTTGGTAGGACAGACATACAGTTAACTTGATGAACCACTTAATCCATAACATAACAATATATTTGGTAGCACAGACATACAGTTAACTTGAGCCCTGGCTCGACAGACGGCACACGGTATTTTTGATGAGCTTCTTATTACATATACGACATACAGTACATTTGATGTGCTAGTTGTAAGGTGAGCTCTATGCAGAATATTTGATGTGCCACCTTTAACAAAGACAGTTTAGGTTTAGAGAGTCTTTTGTGAGACACGACCATCACAGACACGTAGTGCTATTTACTCGTAATTTATAACAATAACACACACATACGCACACACATACACGCGCGCACACACACACACACATGCGCGCACAATCAATCAATCATGTGCCATGACTAGCCATTTCACTCGATCACCGGAGTCGTGGATCAGCTCTGTGTTCCTGTCTCGTCCATGCCATGTGGCCAAGCCATCCAGGTAGTTTCCTCTCGGTCTTCCTCGTGGTCTGTTCCCCTCGATCTTGCCAGTTGTCAATAAGTTCTCCAATCCATTTCTTCTCATAACATGCCCACAAAATTTCGACTGTCTTCGTCTAATTTCTCTAATCAATGTACGAGTTTCATTTGTCTCCTGTAGTACTTGGTCATTGGTTTTTCTATCTGTCCATGGTATTCTTTGCATTTTCCTCAGAAACCACATTTCTGCAGCCATCAGATGTTTTTCAGCTTGACTGCACATTGTCCAAGTTTCACATCCATACAAACGAACAGGCTCTATGTATCCCCTCAACACTCTTTTTCTCGTTTCAATTGACATCATTTTATTGGTCAGAATGTTTTTCATCTTGCTAAAGGCTACTTTCGCAATGGCGATTCTTGTTCTAATCTCTTCAAGGCATCTGCCATCCGATGTTATGACTGTTCCGAGATAATTGAACCGATTCACTTGTTGAAGAATATTCCCATTTACTTGTATATTACATTGTGGTGCTTCGTTCTTCCTAGTGACGACCATAAATACTATAAATAGATGAAGATAAATTAACTTTATTTTTGATAGTCCACTCGTTACATACAGATGACATACGGTTTATAACATACTGACAGCTGTAACGAGGGAGTGTGAACTATATTTAATAATCCTTTTGTCTAAAAAATGACAAGTAATTATGTACTCGTAACGCAGCTTGTATATCGCTAATTTGATGAACCAATTATAATACCTGTTTGTTTGGCCTGAACGCCGGAAATATAATGAGAAATGTAAGAGATAATATGGACAGGGGGTTATATGATGCCCTGGGTATCGGTGGTCATGGCGTGGCAGAGATTCGGCATGCTGATGGTGCAGTGTTGCTATACACGACACGGAATGGTATCATCATCATCATCATCATCATCATCATCATCATCATCATCAAGTGCCGTGCCGGCTGATGTAGGCGTTCATGGTTCTCCACAGATCTCGGTCTCTGGTGTTCTGGATCAACTCTGCTGATGATATTCCTCCATGCCACCGTCTCAATCCGTCCAGCATAATTTCTCTTGGTCTACCTCTGTCTCTCTTCCCCTCGATCTTTCCAGTTGTCACGCTGTTCTCCAATGCCTCTCTTCTCATCACATGACCAAAGAAAGCGGTTTGTCTCTTTCCTATTGTTTCTTATTGTTATTCTGATTGATGCCGTGTATAGTGTTACACAAAACGTACGTATTCAATAGTACAAGTTCCTTTCATAGACACGCGACGATTACGTTTTTAATCAATTAACTCATATTTATCACCATGAGGTGTCTTACTGACCAGTTGTTGGCAATAGCTTCTCTAAAGCATCGAAAAACATATGTCCATCTGCTAGTATTAAATTTCTTCTCGCGCTGCCTTACTGTCTCTTTTTTTTTAAATTAATCTGTATTTTCGTACAATATTTTCTAGTTGTTTTCTACGCTCATAGTTTCAGAAATATAGATAATATAGAAGGAATTGGGGGATATATCAATAACATTAGATGGGCAGATGATACAGTCTTGATTGCATTCTAGTTTCATTAGTCTAACAATAAGATTAGTGTTCTAGTTTCATTAGCCTCTTTCAGGCAATCGTTGTTAGTTACTCTGGCAGTCCAAGGAATTCGCAACATTCGTCTTAAAAACCACATCTCTGTTGCTTCTAAGTTCTTCCTAATTTGTTCATTTAAATCCCAAGATTTACCGCCATACAGGAATGGTATGGAAAACCTAATAGCCTCGGCCCGGTTGGGTAGTGAAAATCACAACTTATATCTGAACATAGCAAAAACAAAGATAATGCATACAGATAAAACTACTATGGAGAAAGAAATATATGTTTATGAGGAGAAATTGGAGGTGGTGGAGGATTTTGAATGTCTTGGGTCATTAATTGCCAACAACGATGACATTATGAAAGAAATTAAACGACGACTATCAATTGCTCTTCGAAGACTAAAACAACTGGGTGAGTTGTGGAGTGGCACAGACGGAGCTACAAAAATTAGATTGTTAAGAGCATGCGTCTTTCCCAATGCAACATACGCCTGTGAGACTTGGACATTTAATAAACAAGCTGAACAGCGCATAAATGCCTTTGAATATAAATGTTATAGGCGAGTTCTAAGAATATCTTGGGTAAAAAAAAAAAAAGATCAAATGCATCCATACTTCAAGAGCTGAATATTGAAGAAGGTTGGCTATTAAAGACGATACAACAAAGAAAATTGAAATATTTTGGTCACTTGAAACGTCACGAAAGTTGGAGACAACAATAATGGAGGGGTATATGCCTGGGACGAGAGGAAGAGGAAGACCAAAAAGAAGATGGGTGCAGGATGTGGCGGATGATCTCCAAATGGGTGTATCGGACGCGGGATATCTTGCTTGTGATCGAGAGTTTTTCCGGAAGGTGGTTATGGGAGCGAGGTTGTGCAAAGGATATGCTACTGAATGAATGAATGAATTATAATACACATGACACAACTGAGCTATTCATTAACCCGATTTATGCACAGTAATGAGTCATTCATAACACAAATAGCAGATAGTTTATGTAATGTAATGTAAATAATACAAATATGATACATGTCATGTAATGCGCCAGTCATTATGTAATGAGTCACTGCTACCACAGATAGTAGATCGTTTATGTAATGAGCCACCGATACTACATATAGTAGTACTATTGTTTATGTAATGAGTTACTCATAACACACATAGAAGGCAGTTTGTTAAATGGGACACTCCTAACACAAATAGCAGATTTTGTATATAAAGTCATGCAAATAATGCAAATATGATACATTTCACATAATGAGCCAATCATAATACAAATAGTACACGGTGTATATCATGAGCCACTTGTAAGAAACCAAAGCACTGTTTATGTAATCAGCCAATCGTAACACATGTAGTATAAAATTCATGTAATCAGCCAATCGTAACACATGTAGTATAAAATTCATGTAATCAGCCAATCGTAACACGTATTGTATGAAGTTTATGTAATGAGCCAAGTGTAGCAAAGTACAATTTATTTATGCAATCACTCATTTATACCAATAGTTGTTTTCATTTTGAATGTAATGAGCCACTAGTAACATCAATACTAAACAGTTTATGTTATCAGCCAATAGTGATGTTCAGAAAGAAATGCATTACTTTCCTTTTCTACCCAGGGTTGTAGAGGTACTTTCAGGATAATGTTTCATTGGCATTAAAGATAACTAAATTCTAAGAAGACACAGATTGTCGTCATTAACAAGAAAGAAATACCACAATGTAATGTACAAGTAAATGGTAATATTCTTAAACAAGTGCATGGGTACAACTATCTTGGAACAGTCATAACATCTGATGGGAAATGCCTTTGAGAGATTAGAACAAGAATCGCTATGGCGAAGGTAGCATTTTGCCAGATGGAAAACATACTAACCAATAAATAAGATGTCAATAGCAACGAGAAATGGAGTGTTGAAGTGCTACAAAGAACCTGTACTTTGTGTGAATGTGAAGCATGGACAATGAGCAGACAAACTGAGAAAAATCTAATGACCGTGGAAATGTGATTTTTGAAGAAAATGCACAGAATAAAATGGACAAACAGAAAAAAACCAATGACCAAGTTCTACCAGAAAGACATGAAAACCGTAAACTGATCAGATAAATTAGACGCAGACAGTTACAATGTTTTGGGACACGCAATAAGAAGAAATAAATTGGAGACATTGGTGACAACTGGGAATATTTAGAGAAAAAGAACGAATGGAAGACAGAAAAGTAAATATCTGGATAGTCTGGCAACGTCGCATGGTCGAGACACGACCTCTGATCCACGCCTCTGGTTATCGTGTGAGATGGCGAAGCCTCGCTGACCACGCATATCTGTATGACACGTGATGATGTTGACTAGAGAGATGTAATTGTATGAATTGCCTGGCCCCCCTGGCCTAGGTGTTAGCGTCTTTCTCCGTAATCCTGTATATCCACATGAGGAACGTAACCTGTGCGAGAATCGGTAGCGGTTCTCGCCGCGTTGGTAACTTAGGGGTATGTGAGCCGGTCGCTCAGAAATCAATGGCAAACTACTGAGCGGAATCTTGCCAAGAAATCAACAATCAGCTGAAAGATGATGATGTTGACAGCGATGTCCTGTAAAGGATATGCGAAACAAAAAATTGTATGAAATGCGACCAAGGGGCACCACTCCTGTTATACAGTAATCTCGCCATTTGGAAGCCATTGTTGTTTGGTTATTTAACTGCCCGTCTCTTCTCACTGGTAGCCTAGACTGTGGAGGCTGGATGGGGCAATGGTTAGTGTGCTCAGGGCCGTACCGGGCTATGATACAGAGAGGCGACCGCATCAGGCGGCACCGTAAGGGGGTGGCATATGCAGCGAAGGAGGGGCGGCATTTCGAATATTTGCGAGCTTAAGGGGTGGAATTTCGAAGACTTGCATGATACTGAGAAAATCTACCGCAAGGCCTTGAGTGTGGTTGCCTTTCAGGATACATTGGGTCGACGGAACCTCATAAAATGGGTACTGAACATGTTAAGGAATTTACTGACATCTACTGCTTATAGTATACCTTGCAGTGTAGGACAGGAGGGTCTTGAGTCTGAAGAATTAAGGCCGCCTGGATAGTGCAGTCGCTGCGAACTGTGCAGGTTTTCTTTCTGAAATACAGCGTTTGCATGCCCTGTACTGCTTTTAACCTCTGTTGTCCATCGTCCATCTAATTTTATAATTGCCCGTAGGTATTTAAATGTATCAACTTTGTTAAGCATCTTCCCTTCTGTTGTTATTTCACATTTTGGTGTCACATGTTTCCTTGACACAATTATAGATTCTGCTTTCTAAATATTCAAGGTGAGTCTTTTAGTTTTGCACTCAAGTTTACTACAATATCTTAAGTTGTAAATATTTTACATTTTCCGCCATCAATAGCGCAGAATGTTTATTGTATAGCCTCCAGTTCGTACTCCTAGCCTGTCTTTTATCACTCTTATTATTATTTCGTTATAGAGAGAAGATATCCTTTGACAAAACACATCCTTGTCATATATCATCATCATTATCGTCATCATCATGTACCATGCCGATAAGCGTGGGTAGTAATGTTCGCCATCTCACACGATCACCAGAGTCGTGGATCAGCTGTGTATTTTTGTCTCGACCATACCACAAGATCAAGCCATTTAGGTATGTACTTCTCTGACTTCCCCTTGTTCTCTTCCCCTCAATCGTGCCAGTTAACACCGAGTTCTCCAATTTATTTCTCCTCAATGTGTCCAAAAAGTGGTGACTGTCTACGTCTTATTTCTCTAATCAGTTTACGGGTTTCATTTGTTTCTTGTAAGACTTAGTCATTGGTTTTTCTGTCTATCCATGGTATTCTTTGCATTTTTCTCAGAAGCCACATCTCCACAGCCATTACGTGTTTTCAGCTTGTCTGTTCACAATGTTCTTCGTATGGTTGTTTTACTAAGAACGATCGTATAACTGAATGTGTTGGTTTTTCTAAAACGAATAACTTTTACACTGTAAAATATCTTTCTTGCATCTTAAGGTCAATCTATTTAAAAGTACTTATTTGGCACAAACAAATAAAAAAGATATCAATGGGAGAGAGACGTAGAAATCCGAAGTCATATTTGACAACAGACGATGTGATGGCGATCAGTTAGTTAACATATCGTCCTCATTGCTCATCGAACTATTAGTCCATAAATTCTCATATGCCCATTCCTCAGTATCCCTTGTGTACAGCGACTGACGACACCAGTTCTGTGTTGGCCGACTAAGAAGTGGAGACCAGAGAACGCATTAGGCGACATACAAATTGAAAGCTGTAGTTATCGACGGGGATTCGAAGCTGTCACCTCCTAATAACACTGCAGGAATAAGTGTACTTTCACACATGGCTAACAAGACATCCTAAAACATCAATTTCTTTATACCACTTCAATGAGCGCCAAACAATACATGTGTGTTTATTTATGAACTGACTTAGTTGTCTCAAATGCTTCCCTAACTGACATTTTTGTCTCACTTCACGACGTTTGATTTGACGTTCTTGCAGGCTGATCACAGTTGCAGACATGTGACTTGACGTTCTTGCAGGCTGATCACAGTTGCAGACATTTGACTTGACGTTTTTGTAAGCTGATCACAGCTGCAGAATCATCCCCGTGAAGGCAGGAGACACATCAAGTACGTCATGGTAGCTAGTAAAACGTCGGTCACAATACACTTGTTCTTTCAGACACGCGACAGCTCAATTTGTTATTCTCGAGTTCCACACAGGGCGGATACAATATTTATCAATATACTCGTCTTATTTATTAATTTAGTGGCTTTGAGTTCTTCACTAGTCCTCGGTCTTGCATTTTGCAGTATTTTACACAAAGCGAATGAGAACGTAGACACACATTGAACACTAGAAGATGGTAGGTAAACTCCACCCCCACCTCCCCTAAAGCTTACAATGATTAGACATAAGTCAGTAAACCAAGTGCCGTCTCGGCGTTGAATCTTGTCGGCAGTGAATACCCACACTTCCTGTCTCTTGTCCAAATAATCCACTAAACAGATCGCTGTTTCTGAAAGTCTGAATGTTATCGTGGCAGTTTTAAACATGAATATAAAATGTATGACCTTGCAGTATTTCAAATGTGGTTGTTTTCTTCCCATTTTCCCGTCGTTTTTTGCATGAGTGCAATACTTCTTCTGATCGAATAGAATTATAAGCTATGGACAGAAGGATGTAATCATACGCCCTTTCTGATTGAATGACGCAGATGCTATTATTTGGTCTGGCAGTCATCACTCGGATGGACCAAGCCATCAACGCCGCTTTCGCTGACATTCTCATCTGACCCTTGCTTGATGATCTCCAACTCTTCATCGTCACCTGGCATAACTTCAGAACTATCTTCCTCCATTTGTCTTTCCGGTTCCCTGTGGTCATCGGCATGAGCGACCCTCCCATTGTCCACGGCGGCATGTCTGCTGTTGGAGTGATGATGACTCGCCTCCTCTAAAACGGTCAGCATATGTGTGATCATCTTTTTCCATGCTGCTTCGTGTTGGGCTGTGAACTTTGACCCCAGCTGTTGACTCGTAAACACCACAAACATACTCAGCATGTCCTGTTGAAAATGAAAATAAACAAGAAGTTAGATCGATAAACAAGAGTAGAACTACATATTTTTCAATGACAGGATCTGTAAAGTCGATAAAACAAAGAAAATTGAAATATTTTGGTTACTTCAAACGCCACGAAAGTTAGGAGAGAACAGTAATGGAGAGGTATATGCCCTTGAAATGAAGAAGAGGAAGGCCAAAGCGAAGATGGCTGCAAGATGTGATCGATGATTTCCAGATGGGTGTATCGGACGCGGGACATCTTGCTTATGACCGAAGCGTTTTCCGGAAGGTTGTTATTGGAGAGAGGTTCTGCTACTGAATGAATGAATGAATGATGTGCAGATGTTATGCAGTGGACATATAGTTTTATGTAGAGAAAATATGACAAGAATCTGGGTTGGTGGACATAATACAAATACTCGTAACTTACATTATGCTGACGTCACCGTCTTGACGCAAAACAAGCCATATGTAACTAAAGAAAATTATAAATACCTAAAGAAAATTATAAATACGGTAGTTGTGGAAATTGGGGAAAATTTATATTTAAAAGAACTTAATTCGTTTAACAACCTTTGCTTTTGCTATTTGCATTTATGCCGGTCTCTCTGGCCGAGGGGTTACAACACTTTCTCGGTAATCCCGTTTATCACGCAGAGTCTCGTAGCGGGCGAGAACTGGGAGCGGTTCGTCCCCAGCTGGTGACTTGCGGGATAACTGAGCCGGCCACTCAGAAAGCAATGGCAAACTACTGAGCGTAATCTTGCCAAGAAATCAACAGACAGCTGAAAGATGCTGCTGTTGACAGCGATGTCCTGTAAATGATATGCGAATAAAAAAAAAAAAAAATTGGCATTTATATCTTATTTCCTTACTTATCATATTATTATTGGTTAATTTTACTTTCCCCCCTCTTATTTCAGTCGTCAGTTTATTCATAGCTTTTTGTTTACTTCCCTGTAATATCGCTTTGCCTTTTCTATGTTTTGAGGCTTTTGGCATTTCCTATTGTTAAACTATACTATGTATTTTACTTATTGCTTTGTGTATATTTTCAACTAACACTCTATATCGTTTTTGTTTAAATTGCTTTTTTTGCTTTCATAATACGTATACGTCTCATATTCTTAGTCTCTTAGTTTTCTCTCTTCAGTCGTACATACATGCACGTAAACATATACATGCACGTACGCACATACACATACACGCACGCACGTGCACACGTATGTACGCACGTATGTACGCACGTACGTACGAATTAACGCATGCAAGCACAGACAGGCATGCATGCATACATACATAAACCTTCCATACATATATACGCACTCACCAACTCACACAGACGCACACGCACACGGACATATGCCCTCACGCACCCACAGAAACACCTACGGACGGGCGAAAACGGGCAAGCGTTGCCCTGAACGAATGGCCTCCCGTCTGCCGCTTGATCAAAGTAAAGATATAAACCTACTCCCACATCGCCATATACCTCAATGACACGCACGCAGAAACTTTACATTCCCTGGCTCAACTCTCTCTTCTGAAGGATGCATTCGTCCTGCATGCAAATAGTGTGTGTTGAGAGACGTCTCCACTGTCACATCTAGTGTTCTACGCTCTCTATAATGTATTCCCAAGTGGTCGAATAGACACGTTTATTACCAATGCATTAGACAAACAATCACATTGAAATTAAGGAAAACCATTTGGCTGCAGTGATCTGCATTCATAAAGGACACTAGAAAAAGATATCAGGGGACACATTAAACAACGGAAAAATGAAAAGCAATAGGCACACCAGCCTTATTTATAACTTTGAAGTGTTTAATTCAGGATGTTTTAATTTCCTATAATTTGTCCTACAACAATGATGTGGTCAATCACGCCTATCACTTTTACTCCCCAAGATATTCTATGGTACCCCTTTTAGGCTGGATTGACGTGGGAACCCAGGTGAAATTGATTAAACGTCTGCTTTATTGAGAAATGAAAGCTTTGACCACTGGGCAGTGGGCGAGGGTTCTAGCCTCAAGACCACCTCGTCGCTTTTTGCATCTTTTTGCCTTGATATCCGAAACATCTGCTTCTTTTAATTAATGGTTAATCCTGCTATTGTTTAATGGTTAATATTTCTTTTAATTAATAGTTAATTATTCTTTTGTCCAATAGTTAATCCTTCTTTTGTTTAATAATTAATCCTCCGTTTGTTTAATAGTTAATGTGCTTTTCCCTTAATGTGGCCGACGATCGTCGCTCAGAGAAAAGCGAGACGGACATATAATCAGATTGCTACTGGTACTATTAGTGTTGGAACTCTTCGCTGGCTGCTGAGGATGGGGATGGAGCGCTTATGGGAATGCCCTGAATGCTGTGATGTCGGTTCCTAAATTAATCGATCGATCGATCGATCGATCCCTTGATGGTTAATCCTTAATTTGCTTAATGGTTAATCACTCTTTTGATTAATAGTTAATAATTTTTTTTCTTTAATGGTTAATTCTTCGTTTGTTTAATGGTTAAATCTTAATTTGTTTAATGGTTAATCCTTTTTTAGCTTAATGGTTAATTATTCTTTTGCTTGCCGGTCTCCCTGGCCTAGAGGTTAACGTCTTTATCCGTAATCCCGTATATTCTCGTGAGTAACGTAACCTGCGCGAGAATTGGTAGCGGTTCTCGCCGCGTTGGTAACTTACGGGGTATGTAAACCGGCCGCTCAGAAAACAATGGCAAACTACTAAGCGTAATCTTGCCTAGAACACCAAGAGCAGCTGAAAAACTACTGATGTTGACTGCAACGTCCTGTAAGGGATATGCAAAAAAAAAAAAATATTCTTTTGGTCAATGGTTAATAACTCTTTTCTTTAATGGTTAGCCATTCTTTTGTTTAATGGTTATTCCAGCACTGAGTGATTCCCATCCCAAAAAGTGGATGCAAGTTTGTTGTGAGGCAGGGGAAGGGTTGTAAATGAATGATCCTATTCATTGAGCACGAATTTCACCATAAGTGAAACAGTACAACTCCATAGATTCAGCAACGAGATTTCGAGCACAGTGCACTAACTTCGTGACAACGGTGAGTCCAAATATATTTATAACAGAATTTATTATTATTATGATTATTATTATTATTATTATTACTATTATTATTATTATTATTATTATTATTATTATTTGCGTTCGCTGGCTTTGAATTCACGCGTTGTCCAAACTACTACTACTACTACTACTACTACTACTACTACTACTACTACTACTACTACTACTACTACTACTACTACTACTACTAATACTACTACTACTACTACTAAGTGTAATGGACTGATATTTCTTGAGGGTCAGCATACACTTGTATAATCTTCCACATTGGTGCTACCAGTAACCCATATGCCCAGTCAAGTTTCTTTACTCATTGTTCTTATTAGCTGTTTGTTTGTACACAAGAACACAACAAGTAATGGGCACTTTAATGTAACGCAACATAGAAATGGGTCGAAAGTAGCTGGCACAATAACAACAAGTACACTACACTCATCCCCTGATTAAGTGGTAGCAGATCGATTGTCCGACAGCCGTTGTAGGAGAGTGGAAAGCACGCAGGTCTGCCTGCTCGGTGGTCATGTTATCGGATTTGTATTAAAGCAGAGAAACTGCTTCGCTGACCTGGGCTCACAGGGTGACCCAGTCTAAAATAGGTACCTGAAAAATTCCCAGGAAGTAAAGGCGGCCGGCGTGACAGTAACCACATCATCCATCCAGTGCCGATCGACCAAAATATGGGGCTAGCACAATATACCCAATAAGCCTTATGGCGTAAAACTATATTAGAATGTGGAATGTCCTTTACAGGAGGTTGCGATAAACCGCCAGGTTGATTTTCTAAGCAATTAGAGTGTATTTTTAATGACTGTGCAATGTTTGAAAATATTGCCGGTCCAATGTTTGTATTCACCCTCTGTAAAGTTTATGCAACATAATAGGTAAATACAAAACTTGGACAGGCAATATTTTCAAACACTGCACAGTCATTAAAAACACCCTGTATGTTCAGAATGTTGCTGTTTCTTTCTGAACGAAAGCTGTCTGAACGAGACGTCAACGTTTAAGATCAACGTAATGCCAGTGTAGGGGTTAAAGGCTGCCGTCAGCTTACCGGAAGTTGAAGAGCGAGCGCTCTTACCCTTTCGCTCACGTCGAAGTCTGTAAACTGGGATACGTGACTTTCCTTAACTCAGATCCAGTGCCCAGACTTTTCCAGCCGTGGTTAAAAACAAAGGGGCGGAGGTGGAGGAAGAGATGGCGAGCACAAGCTGCGCACATTGAGATTCTAGGATAATTTACACATCTGACAGAATAGGCTGTAATTTGCCGTTATCATAGCAAAATTCCTAACACAAGAAAAGCTATCCACAATACAATATAAAGAACATGAAATCCACACTGATATGGAATACATGGTGAAACTATAAGAAGGATTTCTCAAATTACCTGTATTGGCAACCAAAAAGCCTTATTTATCGGGGAGTAACATGTAAAAAAAAAAAATCAGTATACCAAACTTGGGATTTTAAAAAAAACATGACACAAAATAAATGGATTTTGCCTACAAAATAAATGGATTCTGCCTTGACGTATTTATAATTGTGTGGAATGTCAGTGAAAATAAATCTTACAGACAGAAATATCACAGGAAATACATATATGTTACAGGTGTAGTTCCATAAACAGGTGATACCATATACATAAATCTGTATTACACAACCCATGTTGGACATTCCTATAACCCAGTCAGCTAGGATGTCGATCGTGATATCATAGCGTCACATAACATAAGCCCTGTAACAAATTGTTAGCTGTCATTTTAAGAATCACACTGTCACAGTTATCAGTAACTCCTAACTTTAATTTATCAGACATGTTGTATTTCAACTTGTTATGGCATGTGCGTAGTCTGAAGATTGTTACTTGTTCTCTTCGATGAAGTTGGTAATATGCATCAGTGTCAGGGGATCCATTGCATATAGTAATAATAGTGATATAAGGAACACCAACGTCATCGAAATATTGGATGACATATAGGAATGCACACTCATCATCGCCCATGTCTACTCCACTCCAGGCATTTGAAGTAGGAAAACTGTACTAGAGAGGTCAGTATTTCTTGAAACGTGTTCGTGATGCTTGGTGGTCGAAGACGGTGGCACGAGGGATTGTCAGAAGTAGAATTAATCCACGACACCAAGAACCGAGAGCAGTCGAGAGACACCGGCGCCTGCACTATTTGGGGCAGCGCCTAAAACATTTGGGCAGCACCTACACCATTTGGGTGGGTGTGTGTGTGTATATATATATATATATGAGGAGCGGCTGGCCGAGTGGCTAGAACGCCGGACTCTCGTTCGGGAGACCTGGGTTCGAACCCTCGGTAAGGTGAGGGATTGTTTTCTGTCGGGGGAAAAAAGAACATCCTAACCTGCACAGTTCGCGGCGACTGCACTAGCCAGGCGGCCTTAATTCCTCAGGCTCAATGACCCCTCTGCCATATACCGCAAGGTACTATATTGGCGGTCAATGACAGTTTTGACAGTTATATATCTATATATATATATATATATATATATATATATATATATATATATATATATATATATATATATATATATATATATATATATATATCCATCCATCCATCATGTGCCATGCCGATAAGCGTGGGAGGTCATGTTCTGCCATCTCACTCGATCACCAGAGTCGTGGATCAGCTCCGTGTTTCTGTCTCGACCATGCCCAAAACATTGTGACTGTCTACGTCTAATGTCTCTAATCAGTTTACGATCTTCATTTGTTTCTTTAAGAACTTGTTCATTGGTCTTTCAGGCTGTCCATGGTATTCTTTGCATTTTCCTCAGAAACCACATTTCTACAGCCATCAGATGTTTTTCAGCCTGACTGCTCATTCTCCAAGCTTCACATCCATATAAGAGTACAGTTTCTATGTAGCATCTCAACACTCTTTTTCTCGTTTCAACTGACATCGTTTTATTGGTCAGTATGTTTTTCATCTTGCTAAAGGCTACTTTTGCCATGGCGATTCTTGTTCTAATCTCTTCAAGGCATCTCCCATCAGATGTTATTACTGTTCCGAGATAATTGTACCTATTCACTTGTTGACGAATATTCCCATTTACTTGTATATTACATTGTGGTATTTCGTTCTTCCTAGTGACGACCATAATCTGTGTCTTTTTACAATTTAATTCTAACCCTAGTTGTTCACTGTGTGTAAAAACCGCATCTACTAAATTTTGCAGGTCCTGTTCATTGTCTGCAATCAAGACTATATCATCTGCATATCTAATGTTATTGATACATCGTCCCCCAATGTTGATTCCTTCCATATCTTCAATATTTCTGAAAATAATTTCACTGTACAGGAAAAACAGATCTGGAGACATTACACACCCCTGTCTCACACCTCTCTTAATAGGCTGATATTGGCGTACTTCATTATCAACTCTTATGGCAGCTTGTTGTTTCCAATATATGTTTTTTTTGGGTACAAGTCTAAGGTCTTCTCCATCAATCTGTAGATCCTCAAGCATCCTTATCATGTTGTCATGTCTCACTTTATCGAAAGCCTTTGTGTAGTCAATAAAGCAAAGGTGTAGATTTTTGTTTACTTCTATAGAACGTTCGATTACGGTTCTCAGTATATACACAGCATTTACTGTACCCTTGCCTTTTACAAAGCCACATTGTTCTTCTATTTCAGGTTGTATTTTCCTCCTAACTCTTTGCATGATAATTCTTAGCGAAATCTTCGTGATGTGACACATTATACTAATTGTTCGATGTTGATCACATTCCAAGGCTCCGGATTTCTTTGGGATTGCAATAAATACAGAATTACATAACTCTTGAGGTATATATCCAGTATCATATATTGTATTAAGCAGATATATAATCTGAGTCGCAAGCTGTAAAGCCAATGCACCAGGTACTAATAAAAAGAAACAATAGAAAACTCAAGCTACGGCGTGCAACCTGGAACGTGAGAACCATGTGTCCAGGATTTTCCACTGACTTGACAAATATTGACGATGTGAGAAAAGCGGCTGTGATTGATGCCAAACTCAATCGTCTTAACATTGATATTGCTAGCCTGCAGGACACTCGCCTCGCTGAGGGAGAATCACTCAGGGAAAACAATTACACCTTTTTTTGGGAAGGGTAGAGGGCAGGCAGAAAAAAGGCAACACTGTGTAGGCTTTGCAGTGAAGAATTCGCTACTGGGAATGATTGAAATTCCAGCAATAGGAAATGAAAGACTATTATCCCTGCGCTTGGCAACCTCTCGTGGTTTTGCCACCATTATTAATGCATATGCACCGACACTCCATTCCTCTGATGATGTGAAGGATTCGTTCTATGAGGAGTTAGAACTCCGTGATCAAGGCAGTTCCAAAATCTGACTACATTTGTATGCTCGCTGATTTCAATGCCCTTGTGGGCAAGGACTCGAGTTCATGGCCAGTGTGCCTTGGAAAATACAACATCGGTCGCATGAATGAAAATGGGCAAAGGCACTGGAGCAATGCACCAGAAATGACCTATGTATTACAAACTCCTTTTTTAAAACAAAAGAACTGCATAAGGTCACATGGAAACATCCAAGATCCGGCCATTGGCACCAGCTGGACTTCATCAACACGCGGAGACAACATCTGAACCGTATATCATTGACTCGAAGTTACCACAGTGATGACTGCATTACGGATCATTCTTTGGTTGTTGCAAGGGTTAGACTGAGACCAAAGAGAATCTACACAGCTAAACACTAATCTAGCCCCAGGATTAATATTATTAACACTCACGATCCTGAAAAGTGCTTTCAGTTTCAACAGCAACTTGAAGACGCTTTCACTGATACACCAGAAAATTGTACAGTAAGTGAAAAGTGGGATCAACTTAAGTAAACTCTTTATTAAACTGCCGTAGGGGTTTACGGCACTGTGGATCATAAGAGGCAGGACTGGTTTGCGGCAAACAGCCAGACAACAGCCCTTGATTGATAAGAAGAAGATAGCTCTGTTAAGAAACAAGGAAAGACGAAAACGTAACACTCTGAGTGAACTAAAGCAAGCTAGGAAGGATATGCAAAAGGCTGACAGGCAGTGTGCAAATGATTATTTGATCAAGTTATGTGAGTCCATTCAAATCGCAAGTGATAAGGGAAACATCAGAAGCATGTATGAAGGAATAAAGAAAGCCTGTGGTTTAATGATCAAAAGAAGTGCACCATTCAAAACCTTGACTGGTGAAATCATAAATGATAAGAAACAGCAGATGGACAGATTGGTAGAGTACTATTTGGAGCTTTACTCAAGTGAGGCCAAACTAACGGATGATGCCCTCAACGCCACAGAGGCTCTACCAACTCTTGACCACCTGGACACACTTCCCACCATAACAGAAGTTAAGTGTGCTATCAATGAACTTGCATCTGGCAAGGCTCCTGGTAAGGATTGGATTCCAATAGAGGTTATCAAGAGTGGGCAAGACACACTCACACTACACATCCACATGCTAATAGAGCTATGCTGGCGAGAAGGACAAGTCCCACAGGATTTCAAAGATTCAAACACCATAACACTGTACAAGCACAAGGGCGATCGGAGCGATGCAACAACTATAGGGGAATCTCACTTCTGTGTATTGTTGGAAAAATATTTGCCAGAATTGTTCTGCGCAGACTTCAAGTCCTAGAAGATCAAGTCTACCCCGAATCATAGTGTGGCTTTCGACAGAACCGGTCTACCATTGATATGATATTCTCATTACGACAAATGCAAGAAAAATGCTGTGAACAGAATCAATCACTGTTTATTGCCTTCATCGACCTCACAAAAGCATTTGATTTGGTCAGTCGTGAGGGTCTGTTCAAGGCACTAAAGAAGATCGGCTGCCCACCAACTCTTCTGTCCATTGTGGATTCGTTCCACACAGGCATGAAGGGTATAATCAAGTTTGATGGTGCAACTTCTGAAGAGTTTGAAATCAAGAGTGGAGTTAAGCAAGGTTGTGTACTAGCACCCACCCTCTTTGGAATATACTTTTCACTTCTACTGAAATATGCCTTCCGTGATCAGGATGGTGGTATATACATTCACTCACGCTCAGATGGCGGCCTCTACAATGCTCAGAGATTGAAGGCCAAGACCAAAATTAGGAGGGTACTGATCAGAGAGTTGCTTATTGCAGATGATGCTGCAGTTGCCACCCACTCTGAGGAAGAATTACAATGTCTACTATCTGCATTCTCCAATGCTTGTTCTGAATTTGGTTTAACAATTAGCAAAAAGAAGACACAGATTATGTCACTAGGTGCACATGGGGTACCATCAATCTTTATTGACGACGCCGAACTAGAGATGGTAGACCATTTTACATATCTAGGATGAGTGCTAAATATCACATCATCCCTAGATCTGGAAATCAACATCCGGATTGGTAAGGCAGCAACAACAATGAACAGGTTAAGAAAAAGAGTCTGGGAGAACAGGAAGCTTACTCCAAAACAAAAGTCCTTGTCTATCAAGCCTGTGCCCTTAGTACTCTTCTTTATGGCAGTGAAACCTGGACAACTTACTCACACCAAGAGAAACGTTTAAGCAGCTTTCATATGCGATGTCTGCGAAGAATTCTTGGTATTAAGTGGCAGACAAAATCACAAATACTGAAGTATTGGAAAGATCAGGTTGTGTGACGGTTTATTCCATGTTCAGTCTTCGTAGACTTTGATGCATAGGACATCTTAGGAGGATGGATGATGGTAGAATACCAAAGAACATCTTTTTTGGTGAGTTAACAAATTGGTAAGAGATCTCAGGGTCGGCCTCTACTACGGTACAAAGGGACATGATTGATACTGGCATTGATAATGCACATTGGGAGAAAGTCGCCGCTGAACGTGTTGCATGGAGGGCAAACATCATAAATGCAATAAAGACAAAGGAGAAAATTATTGCCGATAAGTCATACACCGAGTGAAACGTAAGATGGTGCATGATGGTGGAAATGACCATGTGTTCACATGCACCCACTGTGAATGAACATTTACAGCGCGAATTGGCCTTATCAGTCACATTCGCTACCGCCATGGGTAAAAGTTATTATGCCTTTTTAAAGCACAAACTATCGTCTGTCAAGACGGCAAGGTGCCAAAAAGAACACGTACATCAACAGGCTGCCTAAAATCAAAAGATGGGGAAAGCATACTAGAATAAGATCAGATTTTACATGTATGGTCAGATTATGTGAAAAATCTTTATGAAGATACCAAAGAACAGATTGATATTCGGAATAATAATGAAGGACCATCAATTTTGAAAATGGAGGTTCAGAATGCTCGTAACCATATGAAAACTGGCACGAACCCCTACACCCCCCCCCCCCCCCCCCCCCCCCTTTTCAGACAACATCACAACAGAATTGATCAATGCATTAGAAGAATATGGAATAGACCAAGTCAACAGACTGCTGAACACAGTATATGATACTGGAGATATACCTCCTGAATTATGTAAATCAATATTTATTGCAATCCCAAAGAAAGCAGGTGCCTTGTAATGTGATCAACATGGAACAATTAGTATAATGTGCTGCATCACGAAGATTTTGCTAAGAATTATCATGCACAGAAATAGGAAGAAAATACAACCCGGAATAGGAGAAGAAGAATGTGGGTTTGTAGAAGACAAAGGTACAACTGATGCTGTGTATAAGCTAAGAACGTTAACTGACTAATCATTAGAAGTAAACAAAGACCTACATCACTGGTATTATTGACTACACAAAGGTTTTTGGTAAAGTAAGACGTGTCAACATGATAATGATGCCTGCAGATCTTCAAATTGATGGAAAAGCCCTTAGACATGTAACAAATACATATATTCGAAACAACAAGCTGTCATGAAGATTGATAATGAAGCAGGTCAATATCAGCCTATTACGAGAGGTGTGACAGAAGGATGTGTAATGTCTTCAGATCTTTTCCCCTGTGCAGTGAAAATATTTTCATAAGTGTAGAAGATATGAAAGGAATCATCATTGGATGACGTAACATGAATAACATTAGATATGCGGATGATATAGTATTGATTGCAGACAATAAGCAGGATCTGCACCATTTGGTAGATGCAGTTGCTGCACACAGTGAACAACTAGGGTTAGATTTAAATTGTAAGAAGACACAGATTATGGTCGACACTAGGAAGAAAGAAATATCACAATGTAATATACAAGTAATTGGAAATATTCTTAAACAAGTCAATCGGTACAATTATCTCGGAACAATAATAAAATCTGATAGGAGATGCCTTGAAGAGATTAGAACAAGAATCGACATGGCGAAGGTAGCCTTTAGCAAGATGAAAAACACACTGACTAATAAAAAGATGTCAATTACAACCGGAAAAAAGTGTTGAGGAGCTACATAGAACCTATACTTGTGTATGGATGTGAAACGTGGACATTGAGCAGACTAGGTGATAAACATCTGATGGCTGTAGAAATGTGGTTTCTGAAGAAAATGTGAAGAATATCATGGACGGACAGAAAAACCAATGACCAAGTCCCACAAGAAACATTTGAGAATCGTACACTTAGAGAAAATTAGAGAAATTAGACGTAGACAGTCATACATTTTTGGTCACAACTGGTAAGAATGAGAACGAAAAAAGAACAAAGGGAAGGCAGAGAAGTAAATACCTGGATGGCTTGGCCACATGGTATGGTCGAGAAAAGAACACTGAGCTGATCCACGACTCAGGTGAACGAGTGAGATAGCGAATTATGACCGCCCACGCTTTCCGGCATGGCACATGATATATATATCTTAGCAGACGATAGTTTTTTACATTGTACTTAAAAAAGGCATACTAACGACAACCCATGACGGTCTCCGTGGCGAAGGTTTTACGGACGCGGTTCGTGATCCCGCATACCAACGTTCGAAACACAGCTACGCGCGATTTAGCAGCAGACCACGTTGTGATGGTTTTGTGCCAAATGCTAAATGGTAAAATGCCGGTCGTCCAGAAAGCAATGGCAAACTACCGAACGTAAACATGCCAAGACATCAAAAACAGCAAAAAATGGTGGTGTTGGCTGCAAACATCCTGTAAAGGATATGCAACTAACATGGCGGTAGCGAATGTGACTGGGGAGACCCATTCGCGCTGTTAATGTTCGTTCACAATGGATGCATGTGAACACATAGCGATTTCCACCATCACGCACTGTTTGACGTCTCACGCGCTAAGTGAGCGACCTCTCTGCAATCATTTTCTCCTTTGTCTTTATTCCATTTCTGATCTGTGCCCTCCATGCAACACGTTCAGCGGCGACGTGCTCCCAATGTGCATTATCAATGCCTGTATCATTCATGTCCCGCTTACACACATCTTTGTATCGTAGTAGAGGCCGACCCCGAGATCTTTTACTTATTGTTAATTCACCAAAAAGGATTTCCTTTGGTACTCTACCATCATCCATCCTCCTGATGTGTCCAATCCATCTAAGTATACAAAGACTGGGCATGGATCAAACCGTCACACAAGCCGATCTTTCCAATGCTTCAGTATTTGTGAATTTGTGATTGCCACATAATACCAAGTGTTTTCACAGATACTATATTCCCCACATTATCCTATACCCATGTTCATAAGGTCGCTTAAAGTCGCTTAAAAGACGACAGGGTCGACTTCATTGCACCGGGTTCTAACCCGTATGGCTCGGTCTCTTTCCGCAGCGCGGAAAGCGTCGCACAAAGCACGAACTCCGTGGCTCTAGCGACGACCCACAGGAGTCTCCGAAATATTTAACTCGTGAACCGAAGGACGCGACCCGGAAACGAACCCACAACCTTCGGAGCCCGAGTTAAACGGCTTGAGCACTTCGCCACGAAGACTCCATCCATCCATCATGTGCCATGCCGATAAGCGTGGGCGGTCATGTTTTGCTATCTCACTCGATCACCAGATTCGTGGTTCATAAGGTCGTCGATCCCAAAATCATACTGTTTGAGAAACGAAAATCCTGCCCCATTTGGGAATTACCGTAAGCCCTGGCCACTGTCGTAGTAAACAAGCGCACTAACTCCTGTCGCACCGAAAGTCATCCACTGTATATCAAGAATCATATCAGACATAAAAATACATCACAAGATCTATAGTATACACTCAAATAAAATTGCAAATATGCAAATTTGTTCTATAAAAATGTGGAGTAAATGAGGCGGGGAACAAAAAAGAAAAGAACTTTTAATAGCCCTGAAAGCTCGGCAGCGAATGAATACATCACATGAGGTGCATTAATTTGCATTTATATTCACAATCATTACAGTAGAAAGCAAATAATGGGTGATAGCAGGTGTAAGGCAGAAATAAGAAGGGGAATATGAATTATCAAAGCAGCGTGTAATAAACACGAATTCCACTGGGTTCTGTGGGTGCTTCGTTAGTGTTGTGTGCGATGGTGCCTGGAGGATGACACGAGTTCCACCGGGTTCTGTAGGTACTTCGTTGGTACTTTGTGCGATGGAGCATGCAGGTTGTTACCGCTCTTCCGAGAGAGACCAAACCATATAGGGATGTAATACCAGATGTAATGAAGTCGATCCTCTCGTCATTAACCTTTAACATTTCTATACATCTCTTGACCTGAGACCTGACATGTGCCATGTCGACAAACGTGGGCGGTCATGTTCTACCATCTCACTCGATCACCAGAGTCGTGGATCAACTATGTGTTCCTGTCTCGACAATGCCATGCGACGAAGCCATCCGGGTATTTACTTCTCGGTTTTCCCCTTGGTCTCATCCCTTCGATCTTGCCAGTTGTCACCAAGTTCTCCAAGTCATTTCTTCTCATAACATGTCCTAAAAATTGTGACTGTCTAATGACTCTAATCAGTTTACGATCTTCATTTGTTTCTTGAAGGACTTGTTCATTGGTTTTTCTGTCTGTCCATGGTATTCTTTGCATTTTCCTCAGAAACCACATTTCCACAGCCATCAGATGGTTTTCAGCTTGCCCTGCTCATTGTCCACGCTTCACATCCATACAAAAGTATAGGTTCTATGTAGCACTTCAACACTATTTTTCTCGTTTCAACTGATATCTTTTTTTGGTCAGTATGTTTTCGATCTCGCAAAAGGCTACCTTCGCAATGGCAATTCTTGTTCTAATCTCCTCGAGGCATCTCCCATCTAGGCATATCCCAGATAACTGCATCGATTCACATGCTTAAGAATAGGCCCATTTATTCGTATATCACATTGTGGTATTTCCTTCTTCCCAGTGACGACCATAATCTGTGTCTTCTTACTATTCAGTTCTAACTCTAGTTGTTCACTGTGTGCAACAACCGCATCTACTAAATGCTGCAGGTCCTGTTCATTGTCTGCAATCAAGACTGTATCATCTGAACATCTAATGTTATTGGTGTATCGTCCCCCAATGTTGATTCCTTCCATATCTTCTATATTTCTGAAAATATTATCACTGTACAGGGAAAACAGATCTGGAGACATTATACATCCCTGTCTCACACCTCTTTTAATAGACTGATATTGGCCTACATCGTTCTCAATTCTGATGGCAGCTTGTTGTCTCCAATATAAGTATTTTACAAGTCTAAGGTCTTTTCCATCAATTTGTAGATCTTCAAGCATCCTTATCATGTCGACCGACATATCTCACTTTATCGAAAGCCTTTGTGGTGTAGTCAATAAAGCAAAGATATAGATCTTTGTTTACTTTTATATAACGTTCAATTACTGTTCTCAGTATATACACAGCATTTACTGTACCCTTGCCTTCTACAAACCCACATTGTTCTTCTCCAATTTCGGGTTGTATTTTCTTCTTAACTCTTTGCATGATAATTCTCAGCAAAATCTTCATCATTATAGGTTATGTTTATTTCAGACTGGTGTAGTACGCCTTTTTTCTGACTTATGTTTCATTGTGTCTCATCATATTATCTCATCTCATCTTGCTCCTCTTGTACCTTGAGGTGTCGAGGTGAAGCATAAACATTGAGAGAGTGCCCGTTTATGGGCTTCATGTAACGAGATTGCCATAGATTCTATTATTCTCTCTGTCCATCGTTTACATGGTGGGCTTCTTCTGGTTCCATTTGGTCCGTACATCACTTTTTGTGTAATTGCTATGGTTTCCATAGGTCTAATTTGAGATTCTTAGTTTGGTTGTCTCTCCAACAATCTCATGATGATTGATTTAATATTCTATTCTATTTTGCTGACATGGTTCTAGGCAAACTGTTTTCTGCAGTTTTTTGTTCTCTCCCTGCTGTTTTTCTGACATCTTTAACTTTATCCTCCATAATGTGTAGATCTTCAATTCAGTATGGTTTGTAATCTTCCCTTTCCCCCCAGATCAACCCAGCCTAAAATTTGTACCAAGAATGTTTTAGGAAGTAAATGAGTGTGACACTGACCTCATCTCAAACCGAATGTCGATTGATCTATAAAAATATGCGTCTAGCACCGTATCGTGCAACATATTGTTTGGTGTCCCATTGTTTAAATATAAAAAAAAGATTATGACTTGGGAGCTCAGATCTTCGTCTAGAAGGATGCTGCAATAGTAGACCACAGGCCGTGAGATGAGGAGGGGAAGGGGGAAGCGTGCTAGCCGCTGCTTTACCTCTGCCCCTTCAACTTATACTTCTTAAGCTATCTAAATGTATCGCAGGTCTGCATTCCAAGCCCCTTTCCTATCATGACTGCTCAGCATTTATGCAGAAGGTGTAATGAGAAACGTGACCGGTGACAATTGTGATCCATTCATAATTGCTGGAACTCTTCTTCTTCTTCTTCTTCTTCTTCTTCTTCTTCTTCTTCTTCTTCTTCTTCTTCTTCTTCTTCTTCTTCTGCTTCTTCTTTTCAGATATAATTGCGGTGTATTGTTATGCACCCTTGGGCCTAGACCCTTTGGCGAACACATCCGACGTTTGCTTGTGTTTTTGACCAGGTTATAAACAGACCAGAACAGGTCATTATTCTGCGCTTCAGAACAGGACACAATAGATTAAGCAACCACATGTATATAAAATTCAAAATTGGTGACTCAGCAATGTGCACATGTGGTTTGGCGTCGCAAACAGCAGAGCACATACTCCAGGACTGCCCAAACTACAACATATCCAGGCAAACTTTCGGGCCTAGAGAGACAACAGTGGAAGATAAACTCTATGGACCGCTGAGTGAACTAAAAAAGACTGTTAGATTCATACAAGAGACAACATTGCAGTTATAGACATACTTCAGGCGAACGAAAGAAAGAAGAAGAAGACCAGGTTACATTCCTGGGGGACTCTCACATTTGTTGTACCGTCCACACCCAAGCTGGTCAAGCTAGAACGACCGAATACTTCACGATCAACCCTCAAGGGAAGGCAAAGACAGTCCATAGGCATTATCCGCCATCCCAGGGTGGCTTCCATAGTTGCAGAGCCGACACATAGCGATCTGGCGCTGGGCTCACCGAACGAATCGCCACGTCCTGATCATGGCTGCTTTAATTCCTCACTTCAATGTACTGGGCCTGTCGTTCGCTACGGGCCGCTCCCCGCACAAACCAGGAACGGTCGGTCTGAATTTAGCATCCACTCAGCGAGCTTTTAGTTCGAACATGAGCTAGTTGCTGTGCCCGGAAAGCAAAATAGTTAGAGCTGTTCCGGGCACAACGGATATTCGGAAAACTAGCTAGTCAGAGCTGTTCCGGACACGAAGGACATTCGGAAGACTAGATAGTCAGAGCTGTTCCGTGCATGAGGGACAATCAGAAAACTATCTAGTCAGAGCTGTTCTAGAAAAACACATCCATAAGGTAACATTACAGTATTTAGATCGCAACAAGCTTATAGTTGACAGTCAATCAGGATTTCGACCAAATATTCTTGCCATACGGCCCTAACTAACATGATAGAAAATTGGCACCAGAATATAAATAACAACAATCTATGTGGAGCTGTGTTTATCGATTTCAGAAAAGCATTTGATATGATAGACCATGCCATTTTAATTAAAAAACTAGAGAAACTGAAAATTGGCCCTAATTTTGTGACGCTAATAACATCTTTTCTGTCAAACAGAAATCAAGTAGTATCATACAATAAATCTCTGTCCCAAACCACTACCTTCAATACTGGAGTACCGCAAGGCTCTATTCTTGGCCCTCTATTATTCGCCATATATATTAATGATCTACCTTTGCATCTTTCGTCGTCCTGCGATCTATTTGCAGACGACTGTACAGTGTATACAGACGCTGAAAGCAGTAATTTGCTGGAGTCGTCTTTGCAACAAGAATTAAATAATGTAGTTAGGTGGAGCTATGCGAACCGTATGCAAATTAGCATCACTAAAACAAAATCTATATTATTAACAACCAGACAAAGACTTCAGACTCTAAATTCACACAGATCACTTCAACTTCACATCGATAACATGTCAGTAGAAAGTGTAATTGAGCACAAAACATTAGGCCTCATCATTGATAGGAACCTAACCTTTAATCCTCACGTTCAAGCGCTCACTAAACAAACAGCGAAAAAAGTCTACCAACTCGCCAAAATTAAAAATGTCCTTGATGAGGACACAAGGAAAATATTCTATACGTCTCACATACAGACACATTTTGACTACTGCTCTACAATCTGGGACGGTTGTTCCAATTCAAGCACCAAGCGACTTTACTCACTCCAGAAACGGGCCATGAGTTTAATGTATAGCAAACATTTAACTGACAATCCTAACCTGCATAAACGCCTTCAGTTACAACCACTCCGCAAACGTCTGCTTTTCAATAAGGCCAAACTAATTCACAAAATCCTACATCGGAATGCCCCAAATTACCTTTGGCCATTGTTTGAATATAATGCTAGACACAGTAAACGATTAAATATATTACACATTCCGAAGCCTAGGATAGACTTATACAAAACAAGCTTAACGTACTCTGCAGCTCAGCTGTGGAACAATCTTCCACATAAAATAAAAGACATCACCAATCCCTATACATATAATCGCAAATTATTTGAACACTATCTCAGTACGGATTACCTTCCCCCTTAATAATAGAAGTAATAATAATAATAATAATAATACCCTAGTATAACAGCCAGTCCCCTTTTGGTAGGCCAGTATATTCCACATAGCTAATAACAAGTGCCACACCAGTTATTACTATTACTGAGTCGTGTAGTATTGATTTTTAATTTTTCCACATGCCTTTATAATGCATATCTTTTATATTGTTGCTGTTTTCAGTTAGCCTTGAATGATGTGTGAATGGTATAATGTATGAAAGAGAGTGATAAAAGGGCAGAATGTTAGACGGGCCTGCGTGCCCAATTCTTAACCCTTTCAAAATAAAGTTTTGTTGTTGTTGTTGTTGTTGTTGTTGTTGTTGTTCCGGATGCGAAGGACATTCGGAATACTAGTTAGTCAGAGCTGTTCTGAGCATGAGGGACATATCACTCGGTTTTTGCGTTGTGCCTGATTTATTTGCGCCCTTAGGCCAGCACATCCGTCTTCAGCGGGCGGTTTTATGAGTTTGCCTTCCCTGGGGACTCAAGTTCTATAACTCAGCTATGGAGATCACACTGTGTACTCTGATAGTGCTAAGGGGGTTAGAAGAGCTGTCTGTCAAAAATCACAGTGAATAAAGACACCATGAATAAAGACATAGTGAATAAAGACACAGAGAAGATCAGTTATTTGTCTAAACTATGAAAATAAAATAAGATATACAGACAGACAGACAGACAGACAGACAGACAGACAGACAGACAGACAGACAGACAGACAGACAGACAGACAGACAGACAGACAGACAGACAGACAGACACACACAATTAGCAATGAAGGGATTGAAAATGACAAAGTTTGAGTACCATGTCTTCATAATCAACAACGAGGACTTTTCACGAGAGGTCAAGGGGAGCCCGACTCCGTAGCAACGCAGAGGTTAAACAGCACAAGAGCCTACAGCATAACATTAGCAAACAAGTTCAAGTAAAATGTGTGGAAGCGCATCTTTCCAGAAGCCACATAAGGCTGTGAGTTATAGATCATTTCGCAATCACTCAACTAGAGGACATGAGCTGTTCACATTAACTGCTACAACACATTCCTAGAATACCGCGGACCAACAACAAGAAGGATGCTGACATTCTACAAAATATGAGGGTGGAAGAAACCGAGCTTATGAACAACAAGCAGCAGGTCTCGGAGATTGAAATACTATTGGCTATACTAAACGACACAGTGGTTGGGTCAGAACAGTGGTGGAGGACGTGGCTCCCGGGAGAAGTGGCGGGGATCGAACAGCATAAACATAAATAGAGGACATTTCTTCTTCTTCTTCTTCTTCTTCTTCTTCTTCTTCTTTCTTCTTCTTCTTCTTCTTCTTCTTCTTCTTCTTCTTCTTCTTCTTCTTCTTCTTCTTCTTCTCGTACTTCTTCTTCTTCTTCTTCTTCTTCTTCTTCTTCTTCTTCTTCTTCTTCTTCTTCTTCTTCTTCTTCTTCTTCTTCTTCTTCTTCTTCTTCTTCTTCATTTTTCCAGATGATTGTTTTAGACGTAATTGTGTTGTGCCTGTTTACAGCAGATCTTCGATATTTCCACCTTTCGGCCGACACAGCCGACGTCGTTAGACATTTCATGACTGGGTTAACCATGTTTCATAGGACGTTCGACTCTCATAGAGGACATCTAAGACAGCTTGAGCTTGAAAATGCATAAGGTAGTGGAATTGGCAAAGGATCAATAATAATTTTTTTTGCCTGGCCATGTTGAGAGCTATGTTCTGTAAAAGATCTGTTGCATAAATGTGATAATTATCAGCGTGCATTTTTTCTGTCTTAATTACTCAAAGACACACATTTCTCTTTGGCGTGAGTGCAGTACACTAAGTTCTATTCTGAGATTTAGAAACAGTTTTCTGAAAAGAGGCACGATCATTATAATCGATTTCATGCCATGCGATTGCTTCTTAGATATTCTAAGAAAGAGGAAATGGATTACAAGACGCCACAAAGACCGAATATAACTGTAAACAGCATGTGGTAGTATATTCGGGACATTTGTAACGATCCTTCTGATTCAAACCATCCCAGCTTGTCTTGCAATTTCTTCATTGCAAATGACATTTGTTTTATGGTTATCTGTTGATAGCGATCTGATTACAGAATATCCTTCAAGGACCATGTGGAGACGGTTGTGACAAGATCTCAAAAGGGACTCAGTGCACTTAAAACTATGGCTGCAATGGACACAGAGCAGAGAATGCTTTTCACACTATACCAGCACTTGATCCTCTCAGTAATTGATTATGGATTTGGACTGCTCACTATCTCAGAGAGTCAGCTGGTGAAGTTAGAGCGCATACAGAACAAAGCTATGCGGGTTATTCTGGGATGCACCAGAGACACCCCAGTAGTGTGTATGCGTTACATCCTTGGTCTGCCGACTGTTGCTGGTAGGCTCAATATGATGCAGGCGAAGGCATACCTCAGAGTAGTTGCAGACACAGACCACCGACTGCATGAGGCGCTGGACGCAATTAATGGTTCGGTGTCCAGAGGTGAGAGAAGTGGCTGGGGGTTCATAGCCAAAGCTAATGGTCGACGTTTGGTGCAGGAGAGCCTGGCATATGATACCACAACATCCAGCTTAAGAATGGAGGTGGAGGCAGTCACTGCGGCTCTCCGCTGGATGGAGAATACGACACAAACACACACACACACACACACACACACACACACATCGTGATTGTAACTGACTCAGAAAGCATGCTGACGAGGGTGAGGACGGGCAGGCTTCGTGCGGAGTGGCTTGTTTCGCTTCGGAGGTCACGGGTGACAATCATCGCCTGGATCCTTTCTCCGGGGCTGCCGGTGTGCTGGGAAATGAACAGGCGGACAGATTGGCTGGCTGGGCAAAACTTGGTGGAGTATTGATACATGACAAGGCAGACGTGGTTGCGGCCTTGTGGGAGCACGTGCACACCTCGGAGGAGCAAATGGATCACCATGGTCTGGCAAGAATGAGACAGCGAGGAATGGCGAGGGGATCTGGCCGACACTCAACGCTCAGAGAAAGGCGAGACGGACATATAATTAGATTGCTGCTGGTACTATTGGTGTTGGAACTCTACGCTGGCTGCTGAGGATGGGGACGGAGCGCTTATGCTAATGCCCCGAATGCTGTGATGTCGATTCCTAAATCAATCAATAAATCAATCAGCGATCTGGTTAAATTGACCAATGTCTGGAGTGTTAGTACAATTATAAACTAATTGTGGATCTGTTCATGGATACGTAATGTATTAATAGTAAATCAGTAACAACACGTTTTCAGGGGTGTTAGAAACCGGGAACCAGCAGAACTTGATTAAAACGAGACAAAACTAAATGTGAAGAAGCTGCTGCTGCTGTATCTCTCAGATGGACAGGTTGAAAAAACCGCTGAGTTTCTGATATAGTTAAAGTTAGTTGCACATACTGGACATCGTATTCAAACACATAATTATTTGATAGTTTGAGATTTCTGACGTTCTGTAGTTTGCCGTTGCTTTTTTAACGACAGACACTCATACCATTGTATGAAAACCAACGAAAAGCTGTCCGCTTCCAAACCACCCTCAGCTGTGTTTCTAAACGGGTATGCGGGATTGCGAATAGCGTTCGTTATACTTTCACCACAGCGTCGGCAGTGGAATAGAGCCAGCCTCTATGCGGAAGAGTTTAGACTGCAGTCCATTTTGAGACCAATTTAACGGAGAAACAAGATATTGTCGCTGTGCATCCTCACGCGTGATCTCCTGGTAATAGTTCGAAATGTAGACGTCTTCCACCTATAAGCGGCTGAAATCACGAGTCCTCGATTATTTTATTTCATTTTAACCAAAATATCATCATGGATAGCTTTTACTGAATAAAATAGCTCCCCAAATGTACTGCCCAGAACCTCAATGCCATATTACGTTCTTCAAACATTTATGCTACAATTGAAGAAAACCGGAGTATGAACAGAATCATGTTTCGAACAGGGAATACATTAGCCATACTGAAAATCTCAGTGGCGTACAAGGAACAGCAATGGAAGGATTGGTGTCTAGAAGAAGATGCAGGGGGCAACCAACACAAAGATGGACACTAAAGATAAAAAATACTATAAATAGGTAGGAAAATGTATGAGACACTGATAATTTTGTATAGAGGAATGACTATAACGATGATTATATATTATAAGAAATAGCAGCCGTTACAAACATGTTTTTTACACACAAACACATACGCACGCACGCACGCACACACGCACGCACACACACACACACACACACACACACACACATCTTGAATATAACCTGAGAGTAAACTGGGGACAGTGTATGACGTAAGTCAAGGTATACAATCTGGAGTGACGCTGTCAAGACAGCTAAAAGGCAACAACAACAACAACAACAGCAATAATAACAACAACAATACCTTCATCTGTCTAGGCTTGACATTCCTGGGGTTGTGTTTAATTATAAGGTCATACAGTTGTTGCTGAAATAGAATAACACATAATATAAATATTACTTTGTGGTGGCCACGGTAGTTGTTATTATCATTGTAGTAGTACTAGTAGTAGCTGTTATTGTAATAATAAAGTAGTAGTAGTAGTAGTAGTAGTAGTAGTAGTAGTAGTAGTAGTAGTAGTAGTAGTAATAGTAGTAGTAGTAGTTGTTGTTGTTGTTTTTGTAGTAGCAGTAGTAGTAGTGGTAGTAGTGACAATAGTAGTAGTAGTTGTTGTAGTAGTAGTAGTTGTAGTTGTAGTTGTGGTTGTGGTGGTGGTGGTGGTAGAAGTAGTAGCAGTAGTAGTAGTAGTTGTTGTAGTAGTAGTAGTAGTAGTAGTAGTAGTAGTAGTAGTAGTAGTAGTAGTAGTAGTAGTAGTAGTAAGAGTAGTTTTAATAATAAATAATAGTAGTAATATTAGTAATAGTAATAGTAGAAGCAGCAGTAGTTATATTAATAGTAAAAATAATAATTGGAGTACAGAAGTAGTATTAGCAGCAGCAACAGTAGAATTGGTGGTAGTAGTAGTAGTAGTAGTAGTAGTAGTAGTAGTAGTAGTAGTAGTAGTAGTCGTAGTAGTAGTAGTAGTAGTGGTAGTAGTAGTAGTAGTAGTAGTATAGTAGTAGTAGTAGTAGTAGTAGTAGTAGTAGTAGTAGTAGTAGTAGTAGTAGTAGTAACCTAATTAATAGTAGTTATTTCTGGTATCAATGTTTGTCACAGTCTATATTACATGTTGCAAGCTTTAGACAACTTGCATATATGTTATTTAGTAGTATCACTATAGTAGAGTTAACAGTACTAAGTGTCTACACAAGACGCAAGTCATTAGACCCAGACTAACAACTAAAGGGATTCAGTGTAATGAGATTATGTCCGCTCCGTCTCGTTGCCTTGATGTATTCCAACTACCCCGTAAAAGCTGATTTTTATTGGAAATGTAGGTGGGGAATGAAGTAAAGCACAATAAATTGGTTCTGCTTTGGGAACCTGGTACCGTATTTGAGGACAAACTATGGAGTGCTCAACAAGCTCTTAAATTAACTGCTGATTTATTTGCCTTAATTCATATTGACATATGAAGGTGAATGAAGAATAATAACAAGTTCGTGTTGATTATTTAAAAATGATCATGTTCACCGTCACGTGTCATCAACCTCGAGTGCAGCATCAGCCATCCAGCGAGTGAAATAGCTGAATGACACCATTGCTGTTACTTCTATGCCACTGACACATTTTATGTGATCAGAAGATTTTAGTTAAACCTTTTAGCATCAGGTTATGAAAGACGTTGTGAACAGAGCATTTCCGTGGCGTAGTCGTTACGCCTGGTTGTGGGTTCGATTTCTGCCTACGTCGTTCGGTTCACGAGTGCAGTTTTCTCGGAGACTCCTGGATATCGCCGTTAGAGCTACTGAATTCGTGCTTTGTTCGACGCTATCGACAGGTCGCCCTGAACCAAGCTCAATGGGTGTAAAACCTGTTGCAATAAGCTGATACTGTTATCTTTAACAATCCTTTTTAAGACGTTGTGAACAACCCTGTGTGGATTGTGTTTAAAGCGGTGGTGCCTGCCTTTGCTATCGGCTATTTAGTTCTGCCGATTGCATTTTCCGCTGCATCTAAATGTCAATGCTGCCTGTGGTCTTCCTTACATTTCTAGATTAACCCCAGGTAGCCACTGATGAAACTAGATCAGCCATATACCCATACTGATTAAAATATGAACATTTTACCCATGATTCACTACTCAGGATTTAATCGTGGCTATCTGTGCTACAGTAAATGTAACCTTTTGGGAGATGGAAAACATACTGACCAATAAAAAGTTGTCAGTTGCAATGAGAAAAAAAAAGTCTTGAAGTTTTATATAGAGCCTATACCGTAAAATGCATCAGAAACATGGACAGTCGTTAATTAGTAGTAAGTAGTTAGTAGCCGTTAGCCGCGGTTCCAACTTTACGGCAATGATTCACCCCGTAATGTCCGTTTCTGTGCCAGTGAATATCACGCAAAAGGCTCCTCACTGTCCCATGTGAAAAGTGGAACATACAGCAGTTCCAACAAACTAACAGCACGCACAGACATACATGCATAAAGCCGCTGAACAGGTAAGTTGAGAAACACCACATGGAAGTAGAATTGAGGTTTCTAAGACAAATGCAAAGAAAGGCATTAGCGGATATGCTTAAAACCAAAAGAGGCGGTCCTTCGAAAACAAATTAAAACCATAAATTGATTAGAGAAATTAGGCGTAGATAGTTACAGTTTTTGGACATGTTATGGGAGAAAAATAAATTGGAGATTTTGTTGGCAACTGGCAAGATTTAGGGGAAAAGAACAAGGGGAAGGCTGAGAAGTAAATACCTGGATTTCTTGGCCACGTGGTATGCTTGAGTAGAGACAAGAACACGGTGCTGATCCACGACTCTGGTGATCGTGTGAGTGGCAAAACATGACCGCCCACGCTTATCGACATGGCACAAGATGATGATGAAACTGGGAAACTTATTGGTAACTGGCAAGATTAATGGGAAAAGCATAGAAGAAAGGCAGAGCCATAAATACCCGGTTCACTTAGCTACATTCACCAAAAACAAAAGTGGAAGACACAAGATTTGAAAGAAGAGGGATTTGAAAGAAGAGATAGACGACGAAGATTCAACGACAGGCCAAGATACAAGAGAGATGGATGGATTCACCAACGGGTCGACCACCGAATAATCACTTCTTGAAAACAGGACATCATGAGACGGACCGGGAAACAAACAGCAACCAAGGATCAGAGGTGCGCGAATCTGACCAGACATGAAAAGCAGCAAGAAAGAGGAAATCAACACCACGCCAGAAACCAACAGAAATCAGGAAGCAAAACGTGCAGCTCTATTTCTGCAAGCAGATGCAGAAAAGAAAACAGCATAGGGCCGCAATTATAACACGACGACAGAACTACAGTTGAACGGGGCCTGAGCACAGTCATCTTCAAAAGAGTGAGCGAGTGACACATGGCATAATCGGGATAAGAAGACAGGTTATAGTCTGTATTGATCCTGTGAGATGGCGAACTCCCCAATTATCGTCACGGCACATGATAATGATGACCTCTACTGGGAATTAAAGGCCTGACCACGACGCTACCAAGGTTAAACAGAGAGTAAGACACAATCAACAAGAGGTCAGGAGAGACACTTACTCTGATGAGGGCTGGCTCCTCTAGATGCTGAACAAGTAAGGCCATCTGGTTCATCACCCTTCTCCCGTGATTTTCCGTGTGTGGTATCGACTTGAGCTCGTCGGGCGGTATGCCTCTGAACATCTTGAAGTATCTTTGGTGATGTGGGTATTTTTTGAAGAAGCTGAAACACGCACACGAATAAACATCTAATAAACAGTGATATTTTCAGTCACAAGATCTTACCAACTGAATCTTGAGACTGATGTCTTTCAGTGTTTACAGATAAGATCTTACCAACTGAATCTTGAGAGTGATGTCTTTCAGTGTTTAAACATTTTTTTTTTTTGCGCTCGCTTGTTTTGAACTCAAGCGTAGTCGCTACACATGCTACTACTACTAGTGCACAGGACTGATGTTTGCGTGTGGATTAGCTTACCTTATTTTTGGTGTCCCTCGTCATCATGCGAATCCACTTCGACGTCTTGGGTACTTGTGATTTACAACCCCCAGTCAATGACGAGAAGTCAACAGTAAAGTGCTGTCATTCGTTCTTTATCTTTAATTTGTTCGTTTCTCACTATATGTGCCAACTGTCGATATGTAATCTCTCTAACCAATTTTTAAAGTTCGTCAGATTCCGAAAAAGGGCCTTATCTCTTCCTTGTTCGGCCTATTCTTTGCATTTCTCCGAGAACCACATCTCGGGTGCCATCTGGTGTTATTGATTCATTATTTCCAAATGTTTCATTAATCTTGTAATTTAAATTCAATCTCCCTTGTATTTTTATTCAGTTTTACGTTTGCTCGATGCGAAGGATTTTTTTTTTTAAAAATCGGTGTTCTTGTAGTGTTTATTACCAGATCAAATAAAGCAAGGTCATTTCATAAGACTGGTGAGCCATCTGTAGTGTTTTTTCCGTTTTCTCAAAAAACTAACAAACGGGGTTTGGTATATTTGGTTTGTGAAGATTCATTGAACACCGATAAGATTCCACAAGTGCCTCAGTCTCCTCCTGGTGACCATTATTATTATCGACGTCATCACTTTCATCATGTAGCAAGACTTTGACAATAACGTCATACTCATTACGTCACTCGCTCAGAAAGTAATGGCAAACTACTGAGCGTAATCTTACCAAGAAATCAACAATCAGCTGAAAGATGCTGATGATGAAAGCGATGTCCTGTAAAGGATATGCAAAATAACATTTCGTCACTCCGAAAAGTTTCTCGACCCTTTATCAATTCTCCTGCCTCAAGCATTATCATGCCCAAAGTGTCATCAACAGCCTGTGTCCATCTTTGTGCTAATCAATCCCCAACTTCCTGCAGGAATCCATCATTCCTTCAAGGCTCTTCTCAAGCCGCGGTGACGTTTAATATAACCACAGTATTCCAGTTCCCGGGCTGTGATGCAGTTTACGAGCCAGTTTTCTTCCTTGTTCAGGTCAAATGAAAACGTTAAACGTATAATAGAAATTACAATAACCATGTGGTGACATCACAGTGCAGACGAACACGGTGATGTAATAAGCGTTGCCAGTAGTTGGTTGTGCTCTATGTTTAAATCTCAAATCCCGGAAAAAAACCTAATTAATCCATTTAATGATGGTCGCCCCATTTTGAGGAGCAGCGTTCTGTTATCCGGTTTTTGATCAGTGAAGGGGTGAAACCAATAGACATTCATCGGCGAATGCAGGTCCAGTATGGAGATGCATGCCTGTCAGTCCAGCAAGTGTATGAGTGGAGTAGGAAGTTTTAAAACGGCCTGACTTCTGTGAAAAGGTATAGCTTGTGGTGCATGATTGGTTACACAGGCGATCAAACATTTTTTTTGTTCTAGAGGAATCCAAGCAAGCTGAAGGACTTGCATTGAAGGCAGTGCTTACTGCATCAAAAATGATACTTTTGTTCTTTATGTCTTCAAAATATATTGACACCCCCCCCCCAAAAAAAAAAAAAAAAAAAAAAAAAAAAAACAAACAAACAAACAAACAATCAAACAAACAAACGAAAACAACAAAAATAAACAAACAAACAAAAACAATTAAGGTTTTAACCTGAAGGCCCCCCCCCCCCCCCCCCCCCCACGCCTCGTAGAATGTCTTCATCCTGATCCATGCTATTCTAAGAACCGTAATGCAAAAGTTACGTTCAAAGACCCAGGTTTTCTTCTTGATTGTAAAATAATCCATGACACACGTGTGTATGTTACTATAGGAAAGATCTATTTTCTCAATAACATAACTTTAATTTTCTGTTGTGCTACCAGTTCCTAATATTGTTTAAAATCCGCATTTTTGAGTGACTTTTAATTGATGCAAAGTATACACGAAATCTCCATCTTCCAGTTGCTGAGTGACTTTTACTTGATGTAAAGTGTACACGAAATCTCCGCCTTCCAGTTGTTGAAAGATTTTTAATTCATGCAAAGTTTACATGAAATCACCGACTTTCAGCCATGTTTAAAATGGTAACAAGGCGAAAGGATCAACATCGTTGCACCAAGTGTTATCCAATACGGCTCGGTCTCTTTCCGCAGGGCGTCCTACAGATTCCCATATTTCGCAGCGTATTCTGACCTAGTTACATACTAAAAACCGCTCTCTGCGGATGTAAAGTTTCAGTAGGGGTCTCGGACATCCTGTTGGTTTCTTAACTTGGATTTGTGAAGGAAAGCTCTCAATATAGTCCCCGAGGAGATGGTATATTGGAACCGGGATGGGAGAAAGTTTCTAACCAAACTCACTCTGATTTAAGCAAGCCGTTTTGAAGGCTCATACCACCTGAACGTCAATATATGGGACTTCCGAGTGAACACTCAAATTATGTCTGATTATCATACGTGAATGCATGGGATATGAGAGTGAACACTCAAAGTCTGTCTTGGTATCATAAATCAATCAACCGACTAACAAACCTGTCAACCAAACAACCAGTTAACCTAACAATCAAGCAAGCAAGCGGGCAACCGAGCAACCAATTAGTCAAACAGCCAACGAACCAAACAATAAAACAACTAATAAACCAGTTAACCAAACAACAAACTAACCAATCAGTCAGCATACCAAGCACCAATCAAATTAAAAAACAAGCAATCAGGCAAAAAAATTACCAAACAATCAACCAACCAACCAATCAACAATCAACCGACCAATCAACCACCAATTAAGCAACTAATCAATCAACCAATCAAATAATCAACCAATCAATAACTAACACAACCAATCAAACAAACAATAAGCAATCAACCAAACAACAAGCGACAAACCAATCAACTAAACAACAAATAACAAACTCAACAAACCAACCAAGTAAACAAACAATCAATAAATCAACAAACTAACCAACCAATCAACCAGACAATCATCAACCACGCAGCAAACCATCCAACCAATCAACCAACCAATGAACAATCAAGCAAACTAATCAAAGAACTAATCTATCAACCTATCTTCCAACAAAGCACCCAACCGACCGACCAAACAACCAATCAATCAACCAACCAATCAATCAAACAACCAACAACCCATGCAGCATTGTCTACATCCTCCAGGAGTCAACACGTAAATGGAGACACTAGAATACTTACGCAATCAGAAATGCCACTCCTTTATTTTGTAAATGCAGCTGGCTGAAAATTATGTCCGCTGTTTCTTTTATTAACTTCCTGTCATGCGCACTGAGACTTGTAGCTAGTTCAACTGTATCAGGAATAGCGTCCCCTCTTGACGATATATTGTCCGAAGCCTTTGGGCTCTTGGTGCCTTAAGTTCATAAAAGAAAACCTATTAGATTGCTTAAGATAGGGGTTTAATAGGATGTTCAATTAAAGGTACACTATTAATCTTGCAATTAAAAAACAGACACAAAAACAGCGCAATTTTTTAATATATCGTCTTCTAAGAGCGGAGCAGAGGATGTAATATTGACATATTGCGTTGGTTTCTTGTCTGTTGAATTATATCTTATATACAAGGAGGATTCAAATGAAAACTGTAAATATGTGTGAGTGTGTTTTTTTAATTGGGGGGGGGGGGGGGGGGGAGGAGGTGAGGGGGTATTCTGGAAAAAAAAGTAAAGTACAATTGTATCATTTTACGAAGTAGTCACCCTGCGTTCAAAGCAAGTCCTCCAGCACTGATAAAGTGCTTGGATTCCAGTAGAAAAAAGAATATCTTGCTCGCTTGTGTAACCACTCATGCACCACCTGCTGTACCTCATCAGACCGAAAAGTCTTTCCTACCAATGACTCTTTGAGTTGTCCAAGCAGGTGGAAATCACTTGAGTCTAGGTCTGGCGAGAACGGGAGATGAGGTACACAATGAAAGTGGAGGTCTTCGATAGTTTCCACCTTCGCACGGACAGTTTGGTGTCGAGTATTGTCATGTTGCAAAAGGACACGTTTACTCAGAAGTCCACGTCGTTTGGATCTGATTGTGGGTCGAAGATGATTCATGAGAAGATCTGTATACATATCATTGGTAACAGTTGTCCCTCTCGGCATGTAGTGCTGTAAAATAACGCCTCGTTCATCACAAATATGAGTCAGCATAACCTTTCCTGCAGATAGCTGCGTGCGAAGCCTCTTTGATTTCGGGCGGAGGGATGACACCATTCCTTGCTCGCTCTCTTCGTTAACGACACGTGGTATTGAACCCAGGTTTCATCTTCAATAACAATTCTTGATAGGAAACAATCACCTTGTACTTCGAAGCACTGCAAAAATTCTTGACAAGCATCAATGCGTCGTTGTTTCAGTTCTGTAGTAAGCTGCCGTGGCATCCACCTTGCAGACACTTTACTGTACTGTAGCACATCATGGATGATGCCGTGAGATAAACGTTGACTGATGTCAAGATGTTCGGCAATGTCACTCACAGTCAAACGGTATTTGTCCTGTACGAGGCCTTCAATGACTGCATAGGTCTCTGAGGCCACTACCTGTGTGCCTGAGCTGGTCGTGAACAGTCTGTCACAGAAATAACGCCGTTTTGAAACTTCCAACTGAACTCATAGACATGTTGGACTCACAGGCATGCATCTCTATAAAGAACCTTCATTCGCCGATGAATTTATATAGTTTCCACCCCTTCACTGATCGAAAAGTGGATAACAGAACGCTGATCCTCTTTGGTGCATGTCGAAAGTGGGGCGGCCAT
Source organism: Cepaea nemoralis (assembly GCA_014155875.1). Taxonomy (NCBI): domain Eukaryota; kingdom Metazoa; phylum Mollusca; class Gastropoda; order Stylommatophora; family Helicidae; genus Cepaea; species Cepaea nemoralis. Next base: position 647,655 of record JACEFZ010027148.1, read on the forward strand.
CTTCAAACTCTCAATATGACGTCACCGCATGTGTCTGTACCGTGATGTCACGTGCATAACAATCTTGACATCCGTAAAAAAGAAAATTGACATGTTACAAGACAACGTCATGGTTATTGTAATGTCTATCACATTTTAAAGGTTGTTATTTGAAGCCCCCTCGTATATTATAGTATAGTGTGTGTGTGTGTGTGTGTGTGTGTGTGTGCGTTCGTGCGTGCGTGCTTACTTGCTTGCGTACGTGCGTGCGTGTGTGTGTATGAGAGAGAGAGAGAGAGAGAGAGAGAGAGAGAGAGAGAGAGAGAGAGAGAGAGAGAGAGAGAGAGAGAGAGAGAGAGAGAGAGAGTGAAGGATTTGAACGAAGATCTACCACGGAAAATAGGCATACATCTGTGAAAACGTGGACCACACCAGATGCGCGTGCTATCAGACCACATGTAAGAACCACCCCCATAAAACGTACTAAGGAAAATATCAGAGAAACCTTGCAAGGGAAGTATGTTTAGCCATATGCATATTAATGTCCCCTTGAAGAGATTGCACCTCGCATGCTTATCAGCTGCCTTCACGTTCCATCTGGAAATGAGAAAACCAGAGGACTAGAATATTGCCCAGTTAAGAGATGAGCTAAAAATTATAAACACCACATCCCTTTGAGACAGGAGAATGACGTGGCGGTTGCAACATTATTTAGAGGCATTGGCCGTTAGGAATTCTTAGATTTCTCATTTAGATTTCAGTTTCTTTCACTAGTTTCCTGAAAGGGAAATATGGCAGAATGTGGGTGGCGGAAGTATATTCTTATGATGTGATGTTACTTTGAAGATTTTTAATTTGAACAGAAAGAAATATGACGTGCGTTCAGTTGAGTAAGTGCAGTCAAGGAGCCGCGGTGATACAGTGGCCAGTAGGCATGCCCGTGAGCCCGTTGGTGATGTGTTCGGATCCCCATGGTGACAGATTATTTTACATTGACCTGGGCTTCGATCTTGAGCCGAAAATTGGTTCCAAGAAATGTTCTGCGAAGTAAAGGCGGCTGGTGTGATTTTGACCAAACGATCCATCAAATGTTGGTGCATCATTATCATCATTGCCATGATCCTTGCAGCGTCTCGTAGGCGTTCATGTCGCTCCATAGATTTCCGATCTTGGTATTCTGTATCAAGACTTATTATGCAATGAGTTAGTTGCATATCCCTTACATGACGTCGCAGTCAACAGAAGCAATTATTTCTGTTGTGATCTCTTGGCAAGTTTACACTCAGTAGTTTGCCATTGCTTTCTGAAGAAAAATTATTATGTAGTAAGTACGTCACTATCATTGAATGTAAGAAGGGGAGTCCTGAAGTGCTATTTTGAACCTGTTTTGTTGTGTGGCAGTGAATCTTGGAATGTAAATGAACAAATTAGGAAGGACATGGAAGCAACAGAGATGTGGTTCTTAAGACGAATGTTGCGAATTCCTCGGACTGCCAGAGTAACTAACGACGATTGCCTGAAAGAGGCTAATGAAACTAGACAACTATATATAAAACGATATGAAAGAGACAAACAGCTTTCTTTGGTCATGTTATGAGAAGAAAGGCACTGGAGAACATCGTGACAACTGGACAGATTGAGGGGAAGAGAGGCAGAGACTGACCACATGAAATAATGTTAGGTAGATTGAGACGGTGGCATGGAAGAATATCATCAGCAAAGTTGATCCAGAACACCAAAGACCGAGATATGTGGAGAGACACGAACGCCCACGCCAGCTAGCATGGTACTTGATGATGATAATCATCAAGACTATTGAAGAAAATTCGTTTATAACCTCGTTTTACCTGTGGTTCGTGATAGTCCTTAACTGGCGAGAATTTCATAAGACAGGGATTAACGTCGTTTATTGAATGCGACCTGCCTTGACTCATAAAGACTGGGAAATATAATGTGGTGGGTGTTCCTTGAATTCCATATTCACCAGGGGGTATGTTGCCTCTGCTTTTAACAGCAATTTCCGACTGTCAGTACAAGTGAGTGGCCTGCTGTGCTCATATTCAGAACTATACACTTAGATCGTCTGGTCCAATGTGCTTCAAAGCTTCTTTTTTTTCTTTTAAACAAGTGCGAACAGTGACGTATTTTTATTATTATTATTATTATAGTGTGCATAAGACAGACAGACAGACAGACAGACAGACAGACAGACAGACAGACAGACAGACAGACAGACAGACAGACAGACAGACAGACAGACAGACAGACAGACAGACAGACAGACAGACAGACAGACAGACAGACAGACAGACATACAGACAGACAGACAGACAGACAGACAGGTGCAAAATGAGGCATAAAACAGAGTGAGAAGGACGGAAACACAGTGGGTCAGAGAGAGATAGAGAGAGTGTGTGTGTGACATAGAAAGAGAGAATGATAGAGAGAATGAGAGAGAGAGAGAATGAGAGAGAGAGACGGAGAGACTGGAAGCGAACCACAGAAAGAGAGAGACAGAGAGATATTGAACAAAAGACGATGGGAATTTCCGCGAAATGTATTTAACATATAATGCATTTCATTGCTACTGTGCTTTTGAAGTCGGACTGACGGCTAGGGACACTGGTAATAGGGAAATCTAACCCACGCGCAAAAATCAGTCCAGTGCAGTCGAAGCAGTCGCATTGTTTGGACTACGTTAGAGTTCAAAGCGAGCGAGCGAGCGAGCGTAAACAAGATGTATTACTGTCACGTGAAGTCATGTCATTTCATATGAAGATGTACATGATGTTACTGAGCATTTGGTAGAGGGAGTCTCCGAGTCTCCGTGGCGACGTGGTCAAGCCGTCTGACTCTGGCTCTGAAGGTTGTGGGTTCGATTTCGGGCCGCGGGCTTCTGTTCACGAGTGCATTTTTTTTTCGGAGACTCCTGAGTTACGGAGTTCGTCCTTTGTGCGACGCTTTCCGCGCTGCGAAAAGAGACTGAGCCATATGGGATACAAAAAAAACAACCTCTTTTTTAAGAACATGCTGGATCTCCATGGCGATGTGGTGAAGTGGTGGTGCTATTGCGATTCACTGTAATACAGTACAATGGGTGCTATATAGCATTTTAGGACTTTCTTTCTAGCATTCAATAATAATCACTGACTGGCACGTTGCCGTCTTGACAGATGATATAAAATTGAGTTATACCTCTATATGGCACAAAGCCTGGGCTGAAATGTAGAGACAAAGTGTTGCCCATTTATGATCTGTTTAAGTCCCCGCTAATCACTGGTATCATGAAGGCTAATAGACTACAATGGCTGGGGCATATAGAAAGAATGGAAGATAATAGGGAAACAAAACTCGCTTACACTCAGGAAATAAATTACCGTAGACCCCGAGGTAGACCAAGAAGACGGTGGAGAGATAATACATTTACAGACTTACAAGCACTTGGAATCAACGACTGGCAAGAGAGGGTCCACCAGAGAGACGAATGGAGACGGACTGTATCTGCAGCAAAGAACCTCAATGGCTCGGAACGCTGAAGAAGAAGAAGAAGAAGAAGAAGAAGAAGAAGAAGAAGAAGAAGAAGAAGAAGAAGTGTTGCCCATGCAGCATGATCACTCTCTTGGCCTGGCTAGTTTACGCCAGACGAAAAGTAACACCAAAACATTTGGAACAAGGCAAGCTGCAGAAGCTCCCAGATAAGCAAAGCAATTCTCTAACTGTCCGCCTATTGGATCTTCGATCCAAGAATAAATGCCGACCAAGGCTTAGGGCCTGATCTGCGCTGTCATGACATTTAGTATATAAGTTGCATTTTCTCGCACTAGGGTATGGCTTGTACCCTCCCAATTGCGTTCTTCCGCCCGAAATGATAGTGACTAAATACTGTGGTAATAGGTAACTGAAATATTAGCTTGTTGTTTTCCCAGCCAGTTTGTAAACCCTTTCATTTCGTGATATTATCAATGGGAGGGACCCAATGCGGTACAGCTCTACATAGTTCACATATTTGGGACATTAGATCGTGTAGTTCTCAATTATTGTTGGATGTGAGTGCTTGGAGAACAGACGGTGCATAATCATGCTATCTTTAGTGCATCTGGGTGAATTGCCGTTGCATGTATATCTGCTAATGTTACTAATTCTACGGCTGCAGCTAATAATGCTCTGTGTTCGTAATCATAGTTGTCGCAGTAATTGCCAGTTTCTATGTTAATAGTTGCACTGGATTTGTCCCTGGGTATTCTACATAGACACCATCTCCTCCATTTACTGTAGTATTCTGTACTGATTCAGCTGTAAATTTATGTCTATAGCCTTTGTTTCTATTAGGTACAACACAATGCAACCAACCAATCATGTTTCTTCTTTAAATGTTTTAATAGACTACATCTTTGCTTTATTGATTACACAAATGCTTTTGACAAAGTAAGACATGTCAACATGATAAAGATGCTTCCATCCATCATGTGCCATGCTGGAAAGCGTGGGCGGTCATGATTCGCCATTTCACTCGATCACAAGAGTCGTGGATCAGCTCAGTGTTCCTGTCTCGGCCCAAGCCATCGAGGTATTTACTTTTCGGTCTTCCCCTTGGTCTGTTCCCTTCGATCTTGCCAGTTGTCACCAAGTTCTCCAATTCATTTCTTCTCATAACATGCCCAAAATATTTTGACTATCAACGTCTAATTTCTCTAAACAATTTACAAGTTTCATTTGTTTCCTGTATTAACTGGTCATTGGTCTTTCTGTCTGTCCATGGTATTCTTTGCATTCTCCTCAGAAACCATATTTCCACAGCCATCAGATTTTTTTTTCAGCTCGACTGCTCAGTGTCCAAGTTTCACAGCCATACAAAAGTATATGCTCTATGCAGCACCTCAACACTCCTTTTCTCGTTTCAATTGACATCATTTTATTGGTCAGTATGCTTTTCATCTTGCTAAAGACTACTTTCGCCATAGAGATTCTTGTTCTAATCTCTTCAAGGCATCTCCCATCAGAAGTTATGACTGTTTCGAGATAGTTGTACCGAATCCCTTGTAAAAAAAAAATGCGGAAAAACATCTGATGGCTGTGGAAATGTAGTTTCTAAAGATAATGCAAAGAATCCTGTGGACAGACATAAAAACCAGTGACAAAGTCCTATAAGAAACAAATGAAAATCGTAAACTGATAAGAGAAATTAGACTTAGACAGTCAAAATTCTTTGGTCACGGTAAGAGAAGAAATAATTTGGAGAGCTTGATGACAACTGGCAAGGTCGAGAGGAAGAGAAAAAGGGGAAGGCAGAGAAGTGAATACCTGGATGGCTTGGCCACGTGGTATGGTCGAGAGAAGTACACTGAGCTGATCCACGACTTTGGTAATCGAGTGAGATGGTGAATTATGACCGCCCACGCTTATCTGCGTGGCTCATGATGAATGAAATATATTAATAACGCTAGAAGCAGAGAAAGGAAATCCCAGAAACCTGTACAGCACCAGAAGGAAAATAGCAGGGAAATATAATCAACCAAGTGGACTGATTAAACTTAGTCATGGACAAGTTATCATAAATGAAAAACATCACATGAACAGATGGGCAGAATACTTTGAGGATTTTCAAAATAGCCCAAAGTCAATGGATCCCACAGATGACTGCAGAAGTGAAGCTGGGCATCAACTTCACAAATTCACTGACTGACTGACTGACTGACTGACTGACTGGCACCTTGCGGTCTTGGCAGACAATAGTTTGTAACATGGAGTCATACCTCTCCATTAACACAAAACTTGGTCTGAATTTAGAGACGCTGTGTTGCCCAAAGCAGCACGATCCCTCTCCTGGCCTGTCTAGTTTACTCCAGAGGAAAGGTAACACCAATACGTCTGGAACAAGACAAGATGCAGAAGCTGCCAGATCAGCAAAACAATGCTATAACCGTCTACCTGTCGTAGCTTCCATCCTAGACCCGTTGCCAGCCAATGCTTATGGCCCTGCCATAACGTTTAGTCTTTAGTTTTCTTCTCACTAGGGTAATGCATGTATACTCCCAATTGCATTCCTCCGCCAGAAGCCGTTGGCACAATGTGGGATGTCGGGTTTTGTGGGCGTAGCATAACATTCTTTGCTAACAGATTGCCGGTAGCACCATCTATTGTCATACGGTAGCTCAGTCATAACTAAGACCTGATAACAAACTATACAAATTATCTAACGTAGAAAGTTAGAAAAGCTATCAAACTCTTGAAGAACAGGAAAGCTGCTAGTCCAGATAATATCCCAACAGAAGCGATTAAAGCCAATATAACGGCCTAATTTGAATTACTGCTGCACAAAATATTTAGCATCATTCGGGGAAATGAAGAAATACCAACAGACTGGAGAGAAGCGTAATTAATTAAACTGCCAAAGCAAGAGGACATATAGGAGTGTGAAAATTATTATGCTGCATCATTCTCTAGAGATTAATAGACGCGATTGACAAACAAATAAGGAATGGACAGACAGGCTTCAACCAAACAAATCTTGCACTGACTACATGGCCTTGTCACGCAAAATAATAAAACAAAGCATTGAAGCATCCGCCACGTTAATTTGTGGACTATGAAAAAGCATTAGACGGCGTTGATAGAGAATCCATTTGAAAATTGGTGCAGCCTAATGGGATGATAGAGAAGAACAGTAACTTAATAAAGGGAATATGCAGAGTTCTTTAGAAAGTTAAGCAGAGGGAAACATTTTGGGGACAAAATAATATAAGTGCGTCAATGGCTCCTGTTGTTATCTTCATTATTATCGCATACTACAGACTATATAGGGGAGACAACAATATCAGCCACCAGAAATGGAATTCAACGGTTCTGACAGCAGCTTAATTATCCGTATATCACCGAAGGATTGCCCTCCTGCTCCACACACGAAATCAGATGCAAGATAACTTAAACACACCTGATATGATATCACAGCAACTGTGTCTAAAAATGCATAGGGGAAAGTCAAAGATAATGAACATAAATCAAGTAAATGATAATCCGATCTTCCTAGTGAAACCCCACTTCAAGAAATGGGATTGTACATACATGTAGACAGAAATGTAGACAACCCTGCGGGAACCGGTATAGATAATAAGCTAAGAATATAAATGACAAGAGGCGCTGTCATAGTTAATGAAAAGATAAAGTAAAGGCACCTTTCACACTTCCTAGGCTCGTTGGGTTATGGGGCTAGACCCTATTTATACTGACCAATCGGCTCTCTATGTGTGTTGTGGCCAGCAACACACCGGCCATCTTTACTTCCAATGAGATCTCCTGCTGCTCATTTTAGGCTGGGTCGACCTTGGAATTTAAGACCATTTTAAAATTCGCCGCGATGCGGATTCAAACCCATGACCACTGGTTCGACAGGCGAGCGTTTAGCCATATGCTACCGCGGCTCCCGGAGCTTTCATAGCACTAGGAAATGTTCCTTTACAGGAACTAGCAGTCAACTCCAGCATGTTTTGTGTTTTTGTGATTCCTGGGCAAGTTTACGTTCAGTATTTTGTCATTGCTTTTCGAACGACCGCTACTCATACCATTGTATGAAAACCAACCCAAGACGGTCTGTTGCGAAATCGCCCGCAGCTGTGCTTCGTATTCGTATTGTATAATTGTATTCGTAACCCCCTTGGCAACAGAGCCGGCAAATGGATAAGAAAATGTAAATATCCCCTTTACACACATTTAGAATTATTGGCTCTGTTGCTTTGGCCACATAATTGTATATAGCAATCAGCATTCCATGGGACATGTGGTAAATATGATGACTGCCTCTTTTATTTCCCAGGAAATTTTCTGTAGCCATCTTACACTGGGTCGATCGAGTAGCCCAGGTCAATTAACCATCCGTCTCGATGAGAACTCGAACACCAGACCACCAGGCCGGAACGCAGAAGTGCTCGCCACTACACTTCAGAGGCTGACAGACAGTAAGGCATTCATCATTTAATAGCAGGGTCCATACATTTCTGATAGTAAGTAGTCATCAGGAATATAACAAAATGCTGTTGCATACTGCAGGCTCCTGGGTGCATCTCTTGAATTTGTAATATGCAACACAAGCGAACGACAGTAGAATCAGTAGCACGTAATATACTCTAGGCCAGTGTTTCCCAACCTTTTTTGTGCTATGCCCCACCTAACCCTTTCTAAAATTCTTTATTCCCCCCTCTCCCCCCCCACCCCCCCCCCCCCCCCACCACACACATTACATATACATTATTTTTAATATTCAAAAATTGAAATGTTCGCTAAAGAAACTTGAATGATAGGTTTTAGGAAGAAATCACTAGGAAATTATTGAGCAAACACAGTAAGTAAATTTTCAAAACATATAATGGAGAACTGAAATTCAAGTACAAAATAATTTTAATGAAACATTTTTCTATATTATTTAAATTATTAGTAATTATTTATTATTTAAATTTAGTTAGATCCTTGATGCTTGCTACAAAGAGATTTTATGCCAGGTTCCAATTTAGTTAACTTCAGTCTCAAGTCTACCCGTTTTGTTATATCCAGCCGATTTCTTCCATTTTCGAATTGCCCCCCTTAACAATCGAATTGCCCCCCTGTGGGGCGCGAGCCCCACGTTGGGAAACACTGCTCTAGGCTATGTGGGGGTCAAACAACAGTGGGACCAGTAGCACATAATATACTCTAGGCTTTGTGGGGGTCAAATAACAGTGGGACCAGTAGCACGTAATATACTCTAGGCTATGTGGGGGTCAAACAACAGTGGGACAAGTAGCAAGTATTATACTCTAGGCTATGTGGGGGTCAAACAACAGTGGGACCAGTAGCACGTAATATACTCTAGACTATGTGGGGGTCAAACAACAGTGGGACCAGTAGCACGTAATATACTCTAGGCTATGTGGGGGTCAAATAACAGTGGGACCAGTAGCACGTAATATACTCTAGACTATGTGGGGGTCAAACAACAGTGGGACCAGTAACACGTAATATACTCTAGACCATGTGGGGGTCAAACAACAGTGGGACCAGTAGCACATAATATACTCTAGGCTATGTGGGGGTCAAACAACAGTGGGACCAGTAGCACATAATATACTCTAGACCATGTGGGGGTCAAACAACAATGGGACCAGTAGCACATAATATACTCTAGACTATGTGGGGGTCAAACAACAGTGGGACCAGTAGCACGTAATATACTCTAGACTATGTGGGGGTCAAACAACAGTGGGACCAGTAGCACGTAATATACTCTAGACTATGTGGGGGTCAAACAACAGTGGGACCAGTAGCACGTAATATACTCTAGACTATGTGGGGGTCAAACAACAGTGGGACCAGTAGCACGTAATATACTCTAGACTATGTGGGGGTCAAACAACAGTGGGACCAGTAGCACGTAATATACTCTAGACTATGTGGGGGTCAAACAACAGTGGGACCAGTAGCACGTAATATACCCTAGACTATGTGGGGGTCAAACAACAGTGGGACCAGTAGCACGTAATATACTCTAGGCTATGTGGGGGTCAAACAACAGTGGGACCAGTAGCACGTAATATACTCTAGACTATGTGGGGGTCAAACAACAGTGGGACCAGTAGCACGTAATATACTCTAGACTATGTGGGGGTCAAACAACAGTGGGACCAGTAGCACGTAATATACTCTAGGCTATGTGGGGGTCAAACAACAGTGGGACCAGTAGCACGTAATATACTCTAGACTATGTGGGGGTCAAACAACAGTGGGACCAGTAGCACGTAATATACTCTAGACTATGTGGGGGTCAAACAACAGTGGGACCAGTAGCACGTAATATACTCTAGGCTATGTGGGGGTCAAACAACAGTGGGACCAGTAGCACGTAATATACTCTAGACTATGTGGGGGATAAATATGATAGGCCCAGTGCGACAAATGGCGTGCAAAAGGAACCTTCACTTTTTTTGTTAACACTAGAAAGTACTACCTGCTTTCAGTTAGCGCCGAATGTTGGGTGGCGCTCACTAAACTCGACACCCCACATTCTGCCAATGGCTTCGGACGGATGAGAGCAATTGGGAGGGTACAATACTTATGGTTTTGCGAAGAAATGCAACCTAAAGATTGAATATCATGGCAGGGCAGACCAGGCCCTAAGCCTTCGCCGGCGACTGGTCTAGGATCGAAGCTCCGACATGCGGACAGTTAGAGAATTGGTGTGCTGATCCGGCAGCTTCTGCAACATGCCTTGTTCCAGATGTATTGGTGTTACCCTTCCTCTGGAGTAAACTAGAGAGGAGGATCGTGCTGCATGGGCAACACATGGTCTCTACAAGTCAGCCCAGGCTTTGTGCTATGGAGAGATATGACATTCACTACCGCCTTGAGTTGTAGTTATGTCTTGCTTGAAGGCCAATGTAACAGACTATCGTCTGTCAAGATGGCAAAGTGCCAGACAGAATGTGGGAAGAAAACGGTAATAGACACCGTCTGATTAATAATTCTACAAGAAACAAAAGAAAATCGTACACCGATTAGAGAAATTAGACGTAGACAATTAAAAATTGTTTGGTCACGCTATGAGAAGAAATAAATTGGAGATCTTGATGACAACTAGTAAGATCGAGGGGAAGAGAACGAGGGAAAGTAAATATCTGGATGGACTGGCCACGTGGTATGGTCGAGACAAGAACAATGAGCTGATTCACGCCTGGTGATCCAGTGAGATGGCTAAACATGACCGTCTACGCGTGTCGGAATGGCACATGATGAATGAATGATATTCACAGCTGGTGGCTCTTTTTATCTGGGAGCTCAATTTATAGAAGCCACGGTAGAGGTGTGGTTAGGTGTTCGGTTGCCGAACTCAGACCCCATTGTGGCAGATTAGAATTTGTATTTAATTGACCGGGGTTCCCGAGTGCGGCCAAGCCTAAAATGGGCACCAGGAAATATGTTGGGATGTAAAGGCGGCTGGTGCGATGCTGAACACGTCCCGATTGAGTAGCGATTGGTCATTAAAAATATGAGTCCAGCACTAGATGCCCAGTGTGCCTATGGCGTATACATGGCCCCTTTGCTTACATACTCAATTCAAACATATGAAAACTTTAGGCGCGAGTGAGATGGAGAGTTAAAATATATTACCACTATGCTATTTTGTCCCTTAACAATACAAACTCTCAGGCACAGACGAAGACGTTCACACTCACCCACAAACCCACCCAGACAGACACACACACATACACATACACACCAACGCACTACACACACACACACACACACACACATAATTAAATCAATACTTTTCAGAAAATGGTCTTAATCGCGGCCCTCCGAAAAAGGCTCTCGATCCCATGCCAGGTCTCTTGTCATACGCACCCTGAAGCCTAATGTGTATTGAATTTTCCTGTGTCTGCATGCTCGTCGAGCGCTGGCTGCCACCACTATTCTGTCGAAGCTACTGAACATTGAAGATGATCAAAGTATTTCAGTTTCCGAACTATGATGTTAATGAGCTAGATTTCTTCGATTCTCAAATCTGGTAGAAAGGCAGCATATAGCATCTTCCTGGGTCACTATGTTCTAAGAAGTTTTTTGCGTAACACTTAAGTTCAAAGGTTCCATCTTTTTCTTTAGTGTGTGTGTGTGTAGACAGACAGACAGACAGACAGACAGACGGTCAAACGGACAGACGGATGGACAGACAGACAGACAGACAGACGGACAAACGGACAGACAGACAGACAGACAGACAGACAGACAAACAGACAGACAGACAGACAGACAGACAGACAGACAGACAGACAGACAGACAGACAGACAGACAGACAGACAGACAGACAGACAGACAGACAGACAGACAGACAGACAGACAGACAGACAGACAGACAGACAGACAGACAGACAGACAGACAGACGGTCAAACGGACAGACAGACGGACAGACAGACAGACAGACAGACAGACAGACAGACAGACAGACAGACAGACAGACAGACAGACAGACAGACAGACAGACAGACAGACAGACAGACAGACAGACAGACAGACAGACAGACAGACAGACAGACAGACAGACAGACAGACAGACAGACAGACAGACAGACAGACAGAGCGACAACACAAACATTTACTGGTGACCTCACCTATGCAGCACATGAAGCAGGAGGTGCTCATGTTTATCCGTGTGTATGGCTTATATTAGAAGTCTAGCCAAATTTCAGTATAGATGTCATTCAGTAATCCAAGCCAATGAAAATCTCCCAGCATTCAATGCTCCAAGTCAGTATGAATGCATCCAAGAGGCATCGGCAGTGACGATCAAAGCCAAAGGGAAGATGAGTGTCTACGCGGGCGTGATCTGAAGACTAGGTCAAGTGTTGATGATGTCCGTTAATGCAAAGTGGCGAGCCATAGACTTCCTGCAATAGTTTATTACATCCAGATTTTAGTTTACCCTCACTTAATGAAATCGGAACAAATGTTTCTTTTGAAGTGATTAAATTAAAGCTTCATCTTACTTTGATGTGATTTAATCCTGATGGAAGCTTGCCTCAAGTTACTATGAAGTTACAGTATTAAATATGGGCTTCAATTCACTCTGAAGTGATTAAACCCGGATCTCAGGTTAATATAAAGTGATTAATTCCTGATAGCTTCTTACTCTGAAGTGATGAAATCCAAACCTTTGTTTCCTTTGAAGTAATTGAATGCTCACCCCAGGTTACCCTAAAATGATTAAATCCAAATTTCATGTGACTGTGAACTGATGATATCCTGAAGTGATTATATTAGATATCAGATTACTGTGAATTAATTACATCCAGATTTCTGAATACTCGGCAGATATTATATCCTGATGGAAGTTCAGACTGAAGTGATGATATCCAGATAACAGTTTACTCTGATATGATATTACATGGAAACCTCAACTTAATCTGAAGTGAATAAATCCAGGTCGCGGCTTATTCTTTGGTTACGAAATCCTGTCTTCAGCTTACTTTGAAGTAGATAAATTCAAAGATAAGCTTACGCTGAAGTAGATAAATCCAGACACAACCTACTCTGAAGTAGGTAACTCCATACACCACCCTGCTCTGAAGTAGATAAATCCAGACACCAGATTACTCTGAAGTAATTAAATCCAGACACCAGCCTACTCTGAAGTAGGCAACTATTTTGAAATGTTTCCGTCCAAATCATCTAAAGCAATTCTGGCTGTCCGTGGCTCCCAGTTGAGTTGTGCAAGTACAGCTGTCTGTATCTCCCAGCTGAGTGAAGCAAATACAGCTGTCTGTATCTCCCAGCTGAGTGAAGCAAGTACAGCTGTCTGTATCTCCCAGCTGAGTGAAGCAAGTACAGCTGTCTGTATATCCTCCTAAATAATTGATGGGTATACTAGCAGCTTCTGGATGACATCTGAAAAGATAATGAAAGAAAATCAATGACCATGTGTAACAGATGCTCCAAAGGATATAGAGGGAATGAGTCTTGATACAATAAGGGACATTTGTGTTCGTTGGGTGTGGACAGATAGATTTTATATTTACAGAAATAATCTGCGATACTACAAAGAGGAGGCATTAGGTATCAGTTAAATATACTATATTATGAGGGGTAGGGGATGGGGGAGAAGAAGAAGAAGAAGAAGCAGAAGAAGAAGAAGAAGAAGAAGAAGAAGAAGAAGAAGAAGAAGAAGAAGAAGAAGAAGAAGAAGAAGAAGAAGAAGAAGAAGAAGAAGGAGGAGGAGGAGGAGGAGACGGAGAAGAAGAAGAAGCGGAAGAAGAAGAAGAAGAAGAAGAAGAAGAAGAAGAAGAAGAAGAAGAAGAAGAAGAAGAAGAAGAAGAAGAAGAAGAAGAAGAAGAAGAAGAAGAAGAAGAAGAAGAAGAAGAAGAAGAAGAAGAAGAAGAAGAAGACGAAGAAGAAGAAGAAGAAGAAGAAGAAGAAGAAGAAGAAGAAGAAGAAGAAGAAGAAGAAGAAGAAGAAGAAGAAGAAGAAGAAGAAGAAGCAGCAGCAGAAGCAGCAGTACCAGCAGACAGAGGCGGTAGAGCGACCATCTCTTAAATGCGAGTCATTCAGTTTGGTTATTTTGCGAAATGGCGAAATGAATTTAAAAAAACAAACAGTTAGACAGCGGTGTTGAACAGTCACTGAGCTATCTACATACTTCAAATGCACATAGCCATTGAGCCTTACATTTCACTACAACATTGCTTAGCAAAGAAAGTGAGGAGGGGGGAACAAATACTCCAGAAGATGAATGCGAACAGATGGAGAAACATTTGAGCGTGAGTGAAGTTTGATTACAGAGCAGCAATCATCCGGTTATCTACACTTTACATGATATGGTATTTTTTTCCCTAACCCATTCTGAGATAAGTGACATATTATTTTTCATGTTCTTTTCATTGTTTTCATTATTTTTATTTTATCTTTCCATTTTTCTCATTCGGTTATTATGCCTTAACGTAGTAACTGTAGTGTCTTCACCATGTGTTTATATGTTATCTTTTGCGTATTTGTTTCCTGATGAAGGCTAGTCACAGCAATGTCCTATCATTTGCGTAATTGTGATCTGTAAAGCTGCATTACATCGTGTTATTTTATATGTTTACTAACCCATTGTGAACGTTGGAAAGAAACAAATGAAATGCTACATCGAACCAGCTCTGCTGTAAGATAGTGAATCTTGGAATGTGAATGAGCAAATTAGGACGAGATTGTAGGCAGCACAACGTGGTTTCTATAGTGCGTTCAGAAATGTCTGCCCTCATTCACGTACAATTATTTTGTAAAAGTATCTGTTGCATCGTTATAGAATTTTTCCTGCTGTCCTATATTTACTCTCATATAAGGAATATGTCTTTGATAGGTACAAAGGCAGCTGAAATAATGGAAAGCGGCGACATTTCTTTGATGCTTTGGCGAAAATGTATTTAATTGTGTTTAAAATGTGTTCATCTCTGAACACTTCCGTTCAACAATGTGACGTGTCCTTTCATAAGGAAATTCCCTTGCACCACTGAGAATATTCATTATGGAACACTGATATTTCCATGTGAAGATGTAATACATTTCATAATATGCACTTCATCTCTGACCTGTAAATTACGAGGGTAAGTTAATAAGTAAGTCACAAATGGCTGTAAAACAATAACTAAATATGACAACAACCTGAAACCAGTTTATTTGTACCCATACATTGTCCCTTTATTTCTAAACATAATGTCCACCAACATTGATGCACTTATCCCATAGTTTTATCAGTTCTTCCAAACAGGAAGCATAGAACTGCGTGCTCTGTTTTCTAAACCACGTTTTCATTTCACATTCAACTTCGGCGTCATTCGCGAAATGTCTCCAGCCAAGGTGGGTCTTCAGTGGACTTAGTTCCTAGGGATTTCCAGTAAAGCGGTGCATATTGGTTGTGAAGAAAATGTTACGAGGGCTAGTCAATAAGTAAGTCACACAGTTCTGTGGGATGGCAGGTAAATGAAAACAGGACACGCAGACTTATGCAGTCGGTTTTGGAGAACTGATAAAACTATGGGATAAGTGCATCAATGTTGGTGAAAATTATGTTGAGAAATAAAGGGACAATGTATGTATAAAAATAAACTGGTTTCAAGTTGTTATCATAGTTAGTTATTTTTTTACAACCATGTGTGACTTACATATTAACTTACCCTAGTATATACCGCATATAAACAAACATTGAAATCTGTTGTACAATCTCCAGAACAATTGGGGGGGGGGGGGTGGATATAATGATAATGTTAAATGCTAAATGTCATAATTTCCCTTCAGTTTGTTACTGAGATATGGATTTATATATGGGGGGAAAATTTAAACGAACTATAGTTGACTGGATAGCGGGTTGGGCGGACGTGGACGGGCAGGCAGGCAGGCAAGCAGGCAGGCAGGAAAACCCACCAATCGACCGATCGACCGATCGACCGACCGACCGACCAACCAACCGACGGACGGACGGGCGGACAGACGGACGGACCGACCGACCGACAGACAGATAGAACGAACAAACGAACGAATGGACAAACCTTATTTAACAGACAGACAGACAGAACGAACGAACGAACGAACGAACAGACTTTATTTTCAAAGGGTAACAAATTGGGCACGCAGGCCCGTCTTACATTCGGCCCTTCCAATCACTCATCTTTCTTTCATGAACAGTGCATAGGAAAAAAAACATTGTCACATGAATTTTGTAAACATAAACAATGCATATTACTATGTTATAAGACACATCCACCACCCACCCACACATCCCCCATTCACTCCAACTCCCCCACCCAACCACACACACATACACATTCTCCCACCCATCCACCACATCCCTACACATCTCCCCACCCACACACACCTCTCATCCACCACACATCCCATCCACCCACACCCCAAGCACACATACATTCAATAACCCACACATCCCCCACCTACACACATCTCCCCACCCACTCACATATCCTTTACCCGTCCCATTTCCCACCAACAATCACTCACCCAATATCCTCCTCCACCCACACACCTCCAACCACCCAACCAAACACACATTCCTCAGCCACACACACATCTCCCCGTCAACTCACATATTCCGCACCTACCCACACACAAATTCCGCACTCACCCACATAATCTCCCATCTCCCCCAGCCCACTCACTTATCCCGAGCCCACACCTACAAACATCCCCCACCATCTCCTAACCTGCACACACTCACCCACCCACATATCCTCTACCCACCCACACATCCTCTACCCACCCATCCCCCAACCAAACATCCCTTAACCACACACCCTTACTCATATACAATCACCCACCCACACATCCTCTACCCAAACACACATCCTCCACCCAACCACACATCCTCCATCCACCCATTCCCCCAGCCACACATCCCTTAACCACACACCCTTACCCATATTCACACACATCCCCACCCACGCACAATCTCCCCACCCATACAAACATCTCTCACACACATCCCCACCCACCAACACATTCCCCATTCACAAACACACACCTCCCATCCACAACCCATACATTCATCCCCTCACACATCCCTAGACACACGTACTTAACCCTCAACCACTAACACCCACACATCCCTTACCCACTCATCAACACATACATCTCCTATCTACCCACCCACACTCACACATCCCAACCACCCATCTAAGCAAACATCCCCCACCCTCACACACATCATTCACCCACCCACAAACCCAACCACACCTTCACCCACCCACACAAACATCATTTATCCACACCCAGCTCCCCTCCCACACAATACCACACCCACACACATCCCAAAGACACATCCCTCACCCACACACACACATCTATCCACACATCTCCTACCCATCCACACATCCCCCAACTACAGTCGCCCTCACTACCCACACATACATCCTCCATCCAGCCACACACACCCAGCCAGACATATCCCCCACCCACACACACATCTCCAAATCCATCACCCACACTCATTACGCACCCCTCCCCCAACCCACACACATCCCCCACACACATTCACCCAAACATCCCACACCCACATACACATCCCCAAACCCACAACCACCCCCACCTGCACACATCTCCCACCCACCACATATCCCCACACCCACATCTCCCCACCCACACATATACCCCCACCCATCCCATAACCCACCTTCAATCATCCACCAACATATCCTCCTCCACCCACTCACCCACAACCACCTAGACAAACACACATCCCCACTCACAAACACATCTCCCCATACACCCATACATCTCGCACGCACCTACACACAAATCCCCCACCCACCCACACAAACCCACCCCGCCCACCCACATACATCACGAATCCACCCACACACACATCCTCCGATCCCCCAACCTACTATTATGATAAAACTCCCACACTTTACACACACATACAGTGACGATTGTCGTGAGCATTGTCGCAAAATTGTAAAGAAAATGGAGAAAAATTGTACATATACATTTTGTAACTTAAAAATTAGTGATGCAATTCAACTCTCTCTCTCTCTCTCTCTCTCTCTCTCTCTCTCTCTCTCTCTCTCTCTCTCTCTCTCTCTCTCTCTCTCTCTCTCTTTCTCTCTCACTCACTAGCGCTCTCACTCACATTACAGTAATGTTATATTATACATGATAAAATCAAGTGTCATACATACAAAATGATAATGTGAAAGATGAAAATACACAAAGAATATGGAATGGCATGTTACAGGACATGCGAGCACTGAATTCTCTCTCTCTCTCTCTCTCTCTCTCTCTCTCTCTCTCTCTCTCTCTCTCTCTCTCTCTCTCTCTCTCGCTCTCTCTCTCTCTTACATAGGCACACACACATTCCCCCCCACACACACACATATCCCTCACATACACACCCATACATACATCCTCACATATAGGAGGACTAGTATAGACAAATACATGATGCCTCACATGATTACCGAAACGAATAAGAACAAACTCCTACACTTTACACACAATTTAGAACCTGACGATTGTCGTGAGAATTCTCGCAATTGCAAGAAGTGGAGAAAAAATTGTACATATACATTATGTAGCGTAAAAATTAGTGATGCAATTCAAATCTCTCTTATTTTTTTTCTCTCTCCCTCCCTCTCTCTCTCTCTCTCTCTCTCTCTTGCTCTCTCTCTCTCTCTCTCTCCCTCTCTCTCTCTCTCTCTCTCTCTCTCTCTCTCTCTCTCTCTCTCTCTCTCTCTCTCATACATCACAGTAATGTTACATTATACATGATAAAATCAAGTGGCATACAAAATGATAAGATGAGAATTAAAAGAAAAAAATATGGAATGGCATGTTACAGGACAATCAGGTGGCATTAAACGATACCTCGTAATATGAAAGATGAGAATACATGAAAAATATGGAATAGCATGTTACATGACATGCGTGGGCTCAACTCTCTCTCTCTCTCTCTCTCTCTCTCTCTCTCTCTCTCTCTCTCTCTCTCTCTCTCTCTCTCTCTCTCTCTTCTCTCTCTCTCTCTCTCTCTCTCTGTCTCTCTCTCTTTACATACTCACACTCTCACACTCATTCACTCTCTCTCTCTCACTTACACTAACTCTCTCACTTTCTTTACAGTAATTTACATGAATTCATTTTATGCATGTTAAAATCAAGTGCATCAAAATGATAATATGAAAAAAAAATGAGAATACACAAAACATATGGATCAGCATGTTAGATGACATGCATGCCCTCAACTCTCTCTCTCTCTCTCTCTCTCTCTCTCTCTCTCTCTCTCTCTCTCTCTCTCTCTCTCTCTCTCTCTCTCTCTCTTGTCTCTCACTCACATGTACATACACACACACACATCATACCCACGCAATACACACACCTGCACACATCCATATACTTACTCACACGTACTCACATAACACCCGAATATACACTCCCTCGCATACACTGCATGCATGCACACTTACACATACACATACAAAGATATACAATACATACACGAGCACACACACACACACACACTCGTCCATACACACATACACACACGCACATGCATATAAATGCATATAAACACATGAACGCACACCTTAACACACGTACAGACATACACACAGAGTCACACACAGATGCACACATGTACACACATATACACCCATACACACATCCAGGCATGCACACACATACATCACACTTTCTCATGCACTCTCTCATTCAACCACGCTCTCTTTTACACACTCACTCGCTCTCACACTCACTCATTCGCGCACATACACGCATACCTACAAATTCTCTCTCACTCACTCACGCTCCCTTACTCACTCATTTACTCGATGACTCTCTAACTCACACTCACTCACTAACTTTCACACTCTATCACACAGACAGGCAGACACACAACACACCCACTCTCTCAGATTCACTCATTCTCTAACTAAATCTCTCACACACATATGTCCACACACTCACTCACTTTTACACTCACTCAGGCCCATGCGCATGCATACTCTCTCACTCTCACTCATACTAATTCTTCCACTCACACTCTTTCTCACTCACTCTCTCACCCACTGTCTCGTTCACACACATACAGTGAAGAATGATAGTGGAAAAATGATACTAGTAGGTGACTTATGGAGGCATATAGTCGGTATGAAGTAAGGATTGAAAGAGTTTTCGGTTGAATGTGTAGGGACTCATTGGTGTTTTCAGTTCTGGTTGAAGGCTATTCCACAAGTGAGCACCAGAATATGCGAAACAAGTTTTGTATAAGTCCAATCTAGGCTTAGGAAGCTGTAATAAATTTAAGCGCTTACTGTTCATTGCATTAGATTGAATTAACGGTAGAAGATACTCTGGCGTATTTTCAGATATAATTTTATTCACTAATTTGGCCTTGTTAAAAAGGAAGCGCTTTTGAAGTGGTAGAAGTCTTAAATGGCTGTATAATTTATTACTTTCAACGTGCTTTATGCTAGAAACTAGACGTATAGCGCGGTTTTGAAGCGAACACAATCGTTTCATATTATATTTAGGGCAGCCATCCCAGACTGTGGAACAATAATCGAGAGGTGATTGGATATAGGATGCATAGAATATTTTACGTGTGCTTTCATCCAAAAAGTGTTGAATTTTTGCAAGTTGGTAAACTTTTTGTGCTATTCTCTTGGTAAGGGCGTGAACATGAGGGCTCCAGTTTAAATGTCTGTCAATTAAAAGACCTAATGTTTTATGTTCATTTACATTAATTATAGGTAACGTGTCCACGTGGAGCTCGAGCGGTGTCCCTGTTATGGCTAGCGTCTGTAGTTTTTGTCTGGTCGTTATTAGCATGGATTTAGTTTTGTCGATGTTAATTAACATGCGATTTTCATTGCTCCATCTACTAAGGTTGTCAAGATCGTTTTGTAAAGAGCTCTCTAAGTCACAAAGGCTCTCTTGACTTGTGTAAATAGTGCAGTCATCCGCAAATAGATCACACGAAGTATTGAGGTATAAAGGAAGATCGTTAATATACACTGCAAAAAGCAGCGGACCTAGTATTGAGCCCTGAGGCACCCCAAAATTAAGTTGTGTGGGTCTTGATAGACAGTTATTGAAGGACACTACTTGTTGTCTGTCTGATAAAAATGACGTAATTAGGTTCACCATATTGGTGCTAGTCTTCATGTGTTTTAATTTTCTAATTAAAATATCATGATCTACCATATCAAAGGCCTTTTTAAAGTCTACAAATACTGCTCCACAAATGTTGCCATTGTTGATACAAAGATGCCAGTTATCGGTCATTTTTGTAAGGGCACTATGGCAAGAATATTTAGGTCGAAACCCAGACTGACTGTCAATTATTAGATCGTTGTTAATTAAATGATGTAGTGTTATTTTATGCATGTGTTTTTCTAATGGCTTTGATAGCGAGGATAGTAAGGAAATAGGTCTATAATTACCCAAGACGCTAATATCAGTTGAGCCATTTTTAAGTAGAGGATACACTTTAGCAACTTTAAAGGCAGATGGAAAGTAGTTTTTGGATAGGCACTGGTTATATATGAACGTTAAGGACTCACTAATAATAGGTGCAGCACACCGAAGAATTCTATTACTGATACCATCTAGGCCTTCTGAATTTGTTGCTTTGAGATTTGAGAGATATTTATATACTTCTGCAACAGACATCAAGGGAATCTCAGAGGGAATATTTCTAGAGCACTTCCCTTCACAGAATGATGACAGTGAACTTAAATTACATACTGAGTCTGGTATTGAGGACTTTAGATTCTCTATTTCTGATTGAAAGAAGTAACTGAAATCCTCGCATGTTATAGAGTTTGGTATTGCTGACTCTGAAGTGTGTTTCTTGTTGGTTAGCGAGTTAATAGCCTTCCATATATTTGTATTATTTGATTTATCTACAATTAAATTTTTGAAATGATCTTTCTTTATCCTACGAACTTCATATTTAACTTTATTTCTTAGTCTGCGGTAATTGATAAAATCTTTATTTTTGTGTGCTGTATCTCGTTCTCTCATGATTTCGAGAACTTCGCTAGTGACCCACGGGGACTTATGTTGATTCTTGACTCGAACTTCTTTGACTGGCACATGTTTATCAAATACATTGTATACTGCCTTTGTCCAGTAAGCTAGTGCATCATCCGGATCAGGAAGTTGGTAAACATGTTCAAGGGCTGCATTTTTTAAGTCGTCTAAAAATAAATTTTGGTTGAGAGCTTTAAAGTTTCTAAATTTGATGCTTAAATGTTTATTTTTAGGAGTTTTGAACCCAATTTTCGACCATGTACAACATATTGGGTAATGGTCACTAACTGCACTAACAGGAACAGAACATTCGGTAATATTAACTGGACAAGTAACATATATATGATCAATTATAGTTGAGGAGGTGTCTGTAACTCTTGTGGGACGATTTATTAGTTGTTTGAAATTGTAAGATATAATGATATCTTCCCATGTCTGGTTGGATTTAGTAATATCTATGTTAAAGTCACCTAATATCATGACTTCTCTACCTGCTGTAAACACCCTATCCATCATTGTAGTGAAACAGTCATACCAACTATACCCAGCACAGGGATTTCGATATAGGTATCCAATGAGAAACGGTTGCTGGCTGACTGGCTTCACGTCTAACCAAACACATTCTATCTCTTCTATCTCGAGATCACTTCTACGGGAACAGTTGAGAGAATTTGAAATGTATACAGCAATACCTGTCTCTAATTTTTGATTTGCGTCTCTTCGAATTACTTTAAACCCCTTAAGAGAGATTTCAGAGTCGGTTATTTTGTCGTTGAGACGACTTTCTGTGATTCCAAACACATGGAACTGTTTGCACAGTATTACTGAAAGCTCGGGTAATTTATTGAGCAAATGATAGATGTTGAGATGGCCTATATGTAGACCATCTTTGTTTAGCCACTGATCGTGATTGGCGAACATTACACAATATAAAGATGATGTCGCTTGTGGTAGAAAAATTTCAGAGGTTTTGAAACTTTATTTAGTGGTAGTTACGACTATTAGAGGGGATAGGAAAATGTCTGTGATGGAGTGACATCATTAAAGCTTGGTGCAGAGCTGCAGGATTGTATTGCATTAGCTGTTGAAGTTGACAATTCCACTGATAAGAGTGTGGATTACCGTCCAATGAGGGACCACTGCTATGAGAGCTACTGGAAGTGCCTACATTGGAAGCAGGCATCGAGGGCACCGAAACATTGTTTATCGGTGTCCCCTTTGACATGCTAGGTGGAGACTGTTTTATGGGCAAGGGAGGAAACAATGCACCATAGTTAGCAACATTGGGATTGGAGCCTGGGTCGCTATTTACAGCCTTGTATTCCTGGGGAATAGGCAAGGGTGGTGTGGGCAGAGGTTGAGTGTTTTCTGAACACTGAGAGATGGCTACAGCCGGAGGTGAAGATCGGTTTACTCCTGTAACTGAAACTGGTTCTAATTGTTGTGTACGTTCAGGATATTTTATGTTCTTCGCTAGTATGCTAGTTCCTAGTTTTGAACAATGTAGTTGATCCTTATATAGTTTTTTCTTGGGAGCCCCGGACGGCGATGTGAAATACGGGGTATTATTAATGAAAGCATTGTTAGTTTCTTGACAAAATTTATGTAGAGTCAGATTGCCAGCATCGGCAGTGCGGCGCTGGAATCCATAACATGGCGGGATGATTGATGAAAAGAAAATAGATGCTTTAGGAAATTTCTTGCGCAACAACACCTCTAATGTAGCGAGTTGTGAGGTGCTTATGATGTGATTGTTCATAATATTGTTGACACCAATATGGACTGTTGTTCTTCTAATTCTATCATTCATCTTGAATTTCCGCAGTGTAGAGGTCAGTCTATCAATGTCAGCTCCTGGTAGCGGGTAGATCGAGGTAGTTTCGCTGTCAGAAGATGACATGCGGTCACTATAGATTCCCTTGAGCAGAGAGTCTCCAATGACGACATGAGTTGCACTGTCATCCATTGTTATTTCACGCTGTTGACGCACCCGTTTGATTTCTTGCCACTGATCGCTGTCATCTTTCATGCGTTCTTGTTTATTATAGTCGTTACTTGTTTGGGCTGGTTCTTGATGCTCAGTAGATGCAGACAGACAAACAGACAGACAGACAGACAGACAGACAGACAGACAGACAGACAGACAGACAGACAGACAGACAGACAGACAGACAGACAGACAGACAGACAGACAGACTAAGCTGTTTATATACCAACCATCGCTTATTTCAGTACGTACGCATACTATGACGAAGACATACATACCTGTCAACGCTCATGTTTTCACTGGTATTTCAACAGAAGCACTGCGTGAGCTCATACAGTTCGTTAGCATGCCGACGCCAGTGTATGACTATGCGGGTGTTTATTTTGCAAAACGGTTGGAGTCTGCAACTGAAGGCAGCGGTTTTCATAATTTTCATAATTTTAGAGTCCATGGCTATCATATCCAAGTATCTTCATTCTACCGCTACCTTGAGTCACGATATGGTAAAATTTCTAGCTTCGTTTCAACATTTAGTATTTTTTTAAAATTATTAGTAGAAGAGCCCATGAAATGCTTGTTAACAAATATAAATATTTTAATCTAAATAATTGTAATTGAATAGTCTATGGCAAAAATGCACAGACATGAAATAGTAGTACTATTTCTTGGGCACTCCTACTAATAATTTTTTAAGGCTAAATTTTGAAACGAAGCTAGAATTTGTACCAAATTTTAACACAAGGGAGCGGTAGAATGAAGGTACTATTATAGTACTAGTGTACAGCTTATATCTAAAGACGAATATATCCACCTATACTTAACGTTAGTTGGGAGTCGAGGTCGCGTAGCAGCTAGACGCTCACCTGTTACACCTGCAGTCTTGGCTTCCATCGTCATCGGGGCGGTTTCGAAATTTAAAACCTGATTTAAGCTTCCAGGTCGACGGAGCCTAATATTGGTACGAAGAAATATACTGGGAAGTAAAGAAGGCCGGTGTAAGACTGGCTGCGTCACACAATGACTACCGTTTGGTCTATAAAAATATGCGCCTAACTCCATATACCCAAATGCGTCTTATGCGTGTAAAAGCGACCTGAATTTTCCCACGTCAGTGACTGCGGGTTATGGATCCCCATGGACCACTGTGCACAAGTTGAAAATCACTGTCCTAATTGATTCATAAACACTGATTATCTTATTGATTTTTTTATAAAGAACCGCGGCTGGCGTGTCGGTTTGGTTATCATTAGTTCTGGGTATACAAGATTTAATGTAACTACAGTCATGTCTGTGTTGATGGATATGGAATTCGTTTCGTATTCCCTACAGATGGGTACCTGTGAAATAATATCCATTTCTTCTCTTTCTCCTGCTGTTGCTGGTGCCTCTTCCGTCAGCTGCGATTCCGATTCTTCTTCTGCTTCTTCTTCTTCTCGTCTTCTGCTGCTGTCATCTTCTTCTTCTTCTTCTTCTTCTTCCTTCTTCTTCTTCTTCTTCTTCTTCTTCTTCTTCTTCTTCTTTCTTCCTTCTTCCTCCTTCTTCCTCCTTCTTCTTTTTCCTTCTTCTTCTTCTTCCTTCTTCTAGTGATTAACGTTCGCTATTCACTCATTCTGAAAACAACCGGTATAAACTCTAGCTAACCATGTACCTGCCGAACCGGTGGTGATCAAGGGATAGCGCCACATTATGATGGTATTGATAACATTTACCTGGGCTTCCTGGTCAAGACAGCCTAACATAGTTACCAGGAAATGTGATGGGAAGTAAAGGCCGTGTGATACTAACTACATCACTCATGAGTGCCAATTGGTCTACTTTACATAAACTATGCGTCTAGTAACATATGCATTTGGCATCCTAAGTCCTGTTAAATAGAGCTTTACTTACAAGTTGCCTACGTTCTGACATGTGCTCTAATATATTTTTGGTAGGAGAGTTTTTAACGACCGAGTATCAACAGAGATAAGTGGACAACTTTGCAGTTGAGCAAAGCAAGGCAGTCGCTTGTCCAGGCCGTCGGAAATGGCTGTCAATAGCAGAGGTAAAAGTGGATGTGAAAACAAAGGGGAAACCACCTCATTATCTTCCCAAGATTTTAAGAGTATTCACAGTTTAATCTGTGGAGAGACATGAACGCAAATGTCAGCTGGCAGGGCACTTGATGATGATGATGATGATGATGATGATGATGATGATGATGATGATGAGCCTTGAACAGGATCGTTACAATGTAAACTTGTAATGTAAATATTATAACTGAACGGTCTATGGAATAAATATACTTACAAGAAGCAATACTAGCTCACAGCTTACAGTTTACAAGGAACAAAACCATCTACAGTGACTACCAGTTATGGTTTTACAGGGCCCACTTTGCAAATGTTGAAACCCCTGACTGAAGTGATTCAGAAGCGCAGATAATCTTGTTAATGTCCTTATAAATAACTGCTTTCTGACTTCATCAGTTAGTTGCCATAAATACAAGGTTTACAAGATCCGATGTAACGGCAATCGTTTAAACATCATACCCTTGTTTATAAGCAGAGTGGGAAATTACCGTCGAGTCAAGTCGAAACATAAGCAACGATGATTGCCTGTTCTTCTTCCGCCCCACCGTCACCTTCCTCATCTTCTTCTTCCGCTTCTTCTGCCTCTTCCCCTTCCTATTCTTCTTCTTCCTCTTCTTCTCCCTCTTCCTCTTCTTCTTCCTCTTCTTCGTCTTCCTCTCCCTCTTCATCCTCCTCATCTTCTTCTTCTTCTTCTTCTTCTTCTTCTTCTTCTTCTTCTTCTTCTTCTTCTTCTTCTTCTTCTTCTTCTTCTTCTTCTTCTTCTTCTTCTTCTTCTTCTGCTGTTTCTCCCCCTTCTTCTTCTATTTATCTTCCTTCTTCTTCTACGGCTACTAGTGCTTCGTCTTCTGTTGCTGTTTTAATTCTTGTTTTTGTTGTTGTTATTCTTCTTCCGGTTCTTCTCGTACTTCTTCGATTTCTCCTTTGTATCCTTATTCTACTTGTTCTTGTTCGTCTTCTTCGTCTTCTCCTCGTCCAACTGCTCCTCTTTCCCCTCTTCTTTCTCCTTCTCCCCCTCTTTTTCTCCTCCTCCCCTTCCTCCTTCTCTGTCACCTCATCTTTCTCCTTCTTTTTTTTTCTTCTTCTTTTCTTTATTTTTCTTCTTCTTTTTGTTTTGTTTTTTATTCGTCTTTTCCGGAACTGGTGGTGAAGTCATCCCCAGTCACCAGTAATGTCTCTTGCAGTGTTGTCCCTGTGCACCAGAGATCAGATCTATGTCTGCCATTTTCTGGATAGTCTTACAGAAATGCATGAAGGGAAAAAGAAATGCATACTAC
>JACEFZ010027148.1:682500-832500 GCA_014155875.1 Cepaea nemoralis
ACCATCCGTGCATATTGTTCATCTCTGCTCCATCGCCTTTACATGCCATTGCTTTAATGAAGGTGGGCGTTAGGCGGTCTTTAACAGTTTCTGTACTGAGCTTTCGCTATGCATTCTGCTAGACCAGTGGTTCTTAACCTTTTTTGGCCCATGCCCCCTTCACCATATTTTCAGATAATCATTCCACCGCGCCCCCCTCCTCCCCCCTTTCATATTTCCTACCTAAAAATCCCGTCCCCACCCCTACACAGTATACGTAATAATTGAAGCTAAATTTAATAGCACATACTAAAACAAATCTAGACATCCACATAAAACATCATTTGTGGGTCTACTTACTTTAAAAATTGAATTTTAGAAGGGTGAGCCGTACAGAACCGTACAATATGATGGGAAAAACAATATCAATTAATCGGTTCTTGTATTAACGCGGTCTTGAAATATTCTTAATTC
This sequence comes from Cepaea nemoralis, assembly GCA_014155875.1. Classification (NCBI taxonomy): domain Eukaryota; kingdom Metazoa; phylum Mollusca; class Gastropoda; order Stylommatophora; family Helicidae; genus Cepaea; species Cepaea nemoralis. Next base: position 682,954 of record JACEFZ010027148.1, read on the forward strand.
CCTCATGGAAACCCTAAAATTCCCCCTGGGGTGGAGGGGGGGGGGGGGATTCCCCACCGGTTGAGAACCACTGTGCTAGACTATATCCTGATTTTATGTTGATTATCTGTGTCTACCTCATCTGTGCCGGCTCAATGGCGAAGGGGTTACGAAACACAACTGCGGATGAGTTGGAAGCAGACTACTCCGTGTGATGATGAAGTCCAGCTGGTGCCAGTGGCCGGATCTTGGATGTTTCCATGTGACCTTATGCAGATATTTTGTTTTAAAACAGGAATTTGTAATATATAGGTCATTTCTGTTGCAATGCTCCAGCAGCTTTTGCCCATTTTCATTCATGCGACCGATGTTGTATTTTCCAAGGCACACTAGCCAAGAACGCGAGTCCTTGCCCACACGAGCATTGAAGTCGCCGAGCATATAAATGTAGTCAGATTTTGGAACTGCCTTGATCACGGAGTGTAACTCCTCATAGAACGAATTCTTCTCGTCATCAGAGGAAACGAATGTCGGTGCATATGCAGTAATAATGGCGGCAAAACCACAAGAGGTTGCCAAGCGCAGGGATAATAGTCTTTCATTTCCTCCAGCTGGAATTTCAATCATTCCCAGTAGCGAATTCTTCACTGCAAAGCCCACACCGTGTTGCCTTTTTTTCTGCCTGCTCTTTACCCTTCCAAAAAAAGGTGTAATTGTTTTCCCTGAGTGACCCTTCCTCGGCGAGGCGAGTCTCCTGCAGGCCAGCAATATAAATGTAAAGACGATTGAGTCCGGCATCAATCACCACTGTTTTTCTCACATCGTCAATATTGGTCAAGTCAGTGGAAAATCCTGGACACATGGTTCTCACGTTCCAGGTTGCAAGCCGTAGCTTGAGGTTTCAATTCTTCTTTTTATTAGTACTTGGTGCATTGGTTTTACAGCCTGCGATTAAGATTTTGTCCTAGCCCCAAGCACCCATTGAAGCAGGCAGGCTGTGGCGGATCAGCACCCAATTGGCCGGGGGCTGCCCAGCTTGAGGCGGGCGGTAGCAGATCAGTGACACCTGTAGGTGTCTCTCTCCGTCAAAGGCAACGCGTGGCGCCCCATGTCTACGCCAATTGACAGGGACTTATAACCCTTAACAGTTGCCTCTCGCTTTGATTCCAAACAAAGACCAGGGATGGAGTTATTGCCTCTCCATAGCACAAAGCTTGGGCTAAAAGATAGAGATCGTGTGTTTCCCATGCAGCACGATTCCTCTCTCGGCCTGCCTAGTTCACTCCAGAGCAAAGGTAACACCTCTACATCTGGAGCAAGATAAGCTGCAGAAGCTGCCGGATCACCAAAGCAATGCTCTAACTGTCCGCCTGTCGAAGCTTCGATCCTAGACCAGCCGCCAACCAAGGCTTAGGGCCTGGTCTGCCCTGCCACAACATTTTGTCTTTAGGTTGCATTTCCTCGCACCAGGGTAAGGCTTGTACCCTCCCAATTGCGCTCTCCCGCCACATACACACACATAGATAACATAATTACTACTGCCATGTAGCCTACATGCTCAAATGTTTTTAAAGCCTTAGCGAACATCGAGCACAGATCCCATGAACTTAGAAGCTGTCATTTCTACACCTGGGACACCAGCGCCTGGGCACTTAATGGTACAATACATACTAGCATCAGAGGCGTTGCCGGGCTATGAAGTTAGGGGGAGCCAGCAAATAAATGTGACTATCCAGATTGACTTTTATCGCACAGTGAACGAGGCGCCACTTTTCAAAACCTGGGTGCAAGGGCGGCGTCCCATCATCAATCATGTGCCATGCTGATAAGCGTGAGTGGTCATGGCTCTCCATTACACACCATCACCAGATTCGTGAATGAGATCTGTGTATTGTTCATTCTGTACCACTGAACTATTCTTATAGCTACGTCACTGACTCGATATACTGAATGTTAAAAACGGCATTTAAACAGCAGAGGATATAAATATTTCATTTCAAAGTTTCACATGCTATCGAATTAAATTTATATAACAAAATCAAACGAGCAACAGGTGACCAGCCGTTTAGAATATTACAGGCAGCCAACATTCTTCCACATTATCAGAGATAATAAAATCGTCTGCACGATACAAAGCGACGGCTCGAGAATGTGGCCATTAATTCTCAACCCTCGCTGGATATCGGCCTCTAATTCTGAACCCATAAATTATCTTTGTTACCAGCGGTAACAAATACACGTTAGAATGACAGATTGTTGTTGTTGTTGTTTTTTGTTTTTTTTTGGTTTACTGCATGAATGGGTAAAGTTGCTCTGGAGGGGGAATTATGAGTGGAGCTGAGGCATTGAAGTAGCGATGTGGGGCTGCAATACAGAATGAGAGTAATGGCTACACTACACAATACAGAATGAGAGTAATGGCTACACTACACAATACAGAATGAGAGTAATGGCTACACTACACAATACAGAATGAGAGTAATGGCTACACTACACAATACAGAATGAGAGTAATGGCTACACTACACAATACAGAATGAGAGTAATGGCTACACTACACAATACAGAATGAGAATAATGGCTACACTACACAATACAGAATGAGTGTAATGGCTACACTACACAATACAGAATGAGAGTAATGGCTACACTACACAATACTGAGTGAGAGTAATGGCTACACTACACAATACAGAATGAGAGTAATGGCTACACTACACAATACAGAATGAGAGTAATGGCTACACTACACAATACAGAATGGGAGTAATGGCTACACTACACAATACAGAATGAGAGTAATGGCTACACTACACAATACAGAATGAGAGTAATGGCTACACTACACAATACAGAGTGAGAGTAATGGCTACACTACACAATACAGAATGAGAGTAATGGCTACAGTACACAATACAGAGTGAGAGTAATGACTACACTACACAATACAGAATGAGAGTAATGGCTACACTACATAATTACAATAATGGTTACATTATATACTATCCTTAAACGTTAGAAAAAGGGTTCTTGCATGTAACATAAAACCAATTTTAACATACGGCTGCGAACTCTGGACACTGCGAAAAAAATCCCTGCAAGATTTGGAGATGTGGTTTTGTAAAAGAATGCTGACAATTAATTGGACAGCCACATTGAACAATCTGAACATTTAGGTAAGTCGCAAAGCTAACTTATAACAAACATCAGAAAAAAGTAGTTGTCATTTTATGGCCACATTACGCGAAGACAAAACCTGGAACATGTTGTTACAACCGGAAAGATTTAAGGAAAGGGAGATAGAGGTCGACAGCGTCAGAAAATTTTTTACAGTCTTGTGTCATGGTACGGAAGGGAATCAGCACACGAATTGATCCATGCCGTCGGAGATAGCAATTTGTGGAGGAGCATGATTGCCCAGCCAACAGACAATGTACTGGATGATGATGATGATGATGATGATGATGATGATGATGATGATGATGATGATGATGATGATGATTATGATGATGATGATGATATTTAATAGAGTAGATAGAAACAAGCTGTGGGAAATCCTTAAACAATATGGAGTGAGTACACATCTAACAAAACTATGTAGAAGCTTATACAACAACAGTGAATGCATAGTGAGAGCAACTGGAGGACACTCAGAACCCTTCACCATAAGATCTGGAGTAAGACAATGTTGTGTCCTGTCCCCTCTCTTGTTCATAACATATATAGACAACACTTGTAAAGAAACCAGCCAAACAGAAACCATAAGAACACCGCATGACAAGAACACAGAAGAAGAACCATTTGCAAATCTAACCATTAGAGAACTCCTGTTTGCGGACGACCAAGCATTAATAGCAAAATCAGAAGCTGAATTACAAGACCACATGAATAGTCTAAATGAACTGTGTAGGGAACATAACATGAACATTAGCACAACTAAAACAGAGGTAATGACTGTAACAAAAGAAGAAAAAAACAAAAAGGATTCACCTAAACGAACATCCCTTGAAACACGTAAAGAGTTTCAAGTACCTAGGAAGTATAATTTCATAACATGGCAAATCAGAAGACGAGATCGAAAATAGATCCAATAAGGCAAACCAACTCATTGTACAAATGGCACCAATACTAAGGAACAATCATGTATCAATAACTACTAAGAAAGCACTTTACAACACAATCTTCCTATCAACTCTATGTTACCAATTCCAAACCTGGACAATGACAGAAAAAGAGAAAAGAAAAATCACAACAACAGAAATGAGATTCCTGAGAAGAATACTCAATGTATCAAGAACAGATAAGATCAGAAATGAAGAAATCAGGACTAAAGTGGGGGTTATAGCTGCGCTAGTTGTCATTCGAAGGCAGCAAGTCAAATGGTTTGGCCATGCAAGTAGGTTACCAACTAACAATATATCACAACAAGCAATGATGTACAGACCAAAGAGAAGCAGAGGAAGAGGCCGACCACGTAAACTGTGGACGCACTGAGTAACAGAGTCCATGGGAATATAGATACATAAAGCCCATTAGTGGGCACTCTCCCGCTGTTTATACTTCACCTCAAAACTGCAATGTACAAGCTACGAATGTACAAGCTATACACACACACACACACACACACACACACACACACACACACACACACACACTGTGGTACCTCGGGTTACGAACTTAATTCGTTCCAGAACTCGGTTCGTAATCCGTTTACCCGACAAAAGGCAAAGAATACGTGTACTTCCCGTTTTAAATAAAGAGAAAGAAAACAACCAAATGAATTAAATGTAAAATAAAAAGAGAGTTAGTCTATCTGTATTACCAAGAAAACTCCTCCGAAGTCGGAGAGTGTCTGCCTGTACGGCGAGGAACCACCAGTCTGCACACCAATAAGCCAGACATGGAACAATGGATACTCACGCAAATCTCAGGTCCTGTAGTACATCACACTGATGTTGGACAACAGGATGCCTTCATCCGATATACAGAACTTCACGTTGGAGCTCAAGCCAATGAACACAAACAACAAACAACCAAGAAAACGATAATGGGAAATTTGTCACTTTCTTTGTTATTCTGAAGCATTAGTTTTAGGAGTATCTTGTCGCTGTTTCTTGGCAGCCGACTGGGAATCTTTCTGCACCAAAAAACTATCAAGGGAAATTTGTTACTTCCTTTGCTGGAGAGTCTTTCTGAAGTGGGCCATCGTGTTATCATTCATCACATATAGGGGCATGGGGCTTGTTAGCAACAAGTTTGTTTGGATGATGGTTCACAATGAAGTCTTCGACGTCTGCCCACTTGCTGCAAATTTCTTTAATCCTGGCAGTTGAAACGGTCACTGACTCCTCATCATCGGACGACTGCTCCTCCTTTAATGTCTTTAGCTGTTCATTCTGAAGATCCACAAGCTCATCTGTAGTACTGTTTGTACTGTACGCGATCGTTTGTCTCCAACGTTACACCTTGCTCTCTCTCTCTCTCGCTCGCCTTCGTTCGTAACCCGAGGCACTGTTCGTTACCCGAGACATAAAATTTTCGAAGTTGTTGTTCGTAACCTGAATTGTTCGTGACCTGAGGCGTTCGTAGCCCGAGGTACCACTATATTTATATATATATATATATATATATATATATATATATATATATATATATATATATATATATATATATATATATATAGAGAGAGAGAGAGAGAGAGAGAGAGAGAGAGAGAGAGAGAATCATTAGCATTTGAGATAGTGCCAATGAAACAAAATATGGCCACAAGACTGAAAGGCCGCAAATTAGCAGCTGTTGATAGGTAGCCGAGTTTGGACTTTGATAATGTGTGTTTGCTTTGGGTTCATAAGTTACACGGCTCCAGTCCCGTCATAGGGCTGGACCTTTTTACAGGAACAATTGATTTGTAATCACACAACACGTCATCAAGATATACTGGGTTAAGTTATTAGCATTCATGAACAAGAATTTAAAAAAAAAAAATTTCCTTGCGCACGTTAAAAAATCAATGTGAGTCACAAATAAAAACAAAACAAAAAAGAATAGGCCACAAGGCAAGTGCGCTGGCAAAATTGTTAGGCAAGAATGTGTGTGTGTGTGTGTATATATATATATATATATATATATATATATATATATATATATATATATATATATATATGTATATATATATACATGTAGTTAGAGCTAGCCGGTCTCCTTGGCGAAGGTGTTAACGACACTGTTCGTAATCCTGCATACTCTCGTAAGAAACACAGCTGCGAGAGATTCGGCAGCAGATCGCGTCGCGTCGGTTACTTATTGAGGGTATGTGAGTTGGTCGTTCAGAAAGCAATAGCAAACTACTGAACGTAAAACTTGCCACAGCATCAACAGTAGCTGAAACATGCTGGTGTTGACTGCAATGTCAAAAGGATATGCGGGGAGGGGGGAGTGGGGGGGGGGGGAGTTAGAGCTATGTTGGCTGAAGTAAGTCCAGATAAAGTAAACATTAACTAAATGCATGCTGATCATTATATCCCCATTAAAGAGTTCAGTTATCTGCAATGAATCATTATTATCATCACATGCTGTCTCCCAAATGAACAGACCATATGAAAGCGATGAATTGTCATATATAATTTAATAAAATATATAATAAAATATTTCCGCATGTAAGAGGTCAAAAGCCTGCGGTAAATTATTATCATCATCAACTGCTGGATGGAATTAGACGGTTGCATTGAGGAATATCATCAACAGAGTTGGTTTTAAAAAAAAAAAAACAAGCCAAAGACAATTCTGTCTCAGCATTGAAGCGATTAAATATGTGCATTGAATTAGTATGAACATCATTAAGTGCTATCTCCGTGTTTTTAATGGATCAAATACTTGCACTAAATCAGCATCATCATCATCAGGTGCTGTCTCCTCGTTGAATACAATCAATGAATCAACAGACAACGCGAAGTAAACGATAAGCTTTACTAGAAAATATAACAAGTAACAAAATGAACGTTGTCGGCAAAGCCTTCGTCAGAACAAAAACAACAGATACACTGATACAACTACATGAAAAACACTTCATGAAAATATGAATATAAAAGTTACTCATCGGTATCCTTATATTGGACTAGACGCGTGTTTCGTGAAATCAAGAAATCCGTGTGTGTAATATTCTAACAAAGTGACTGAAGCGGAAATGTTCATTGAAGGGCGGCAATGATGAGTCTCTAGCTCCACTGGTCGTGCGTCTTCGCTTTGCTGTGCATTCATAAAGGCTTTATTCAGCCTATCTCTTCATTTGCCAATCTACATGTAAGATTATCTCACTCTTTAAGATCGCCGTCCACTCTTTCCTCAAACGCATGCTTTCAAAAGAAACTCTTCAAATAGCTGACATACCTTCATTGTCTTACACTGATCCGATTGAATAGTGTATTCCTCAATCTTGTTATTATAATACGTCTGTATTTATTTCTCCTATCATTGTATACCCACCACTCACCTATAAAACCATATTTCTGCGATGAATACATAAAGGCCAAAGAGAAACGATAACATTAGGAAGCAAGTTGGCACACTGTTCGATTTCATCGAAAGACAGCGAGCCAAACGGTTGAGGACTGCAACGTAACTTCTCCCAAATAACATATCCCGCATAACATTGACAAACTTGAGCTGTTTGCAAAAGACACCTCATCCTAGCTAATGGATTCGCAAAATAACAAACGCCACAAACTCAACGTAGGACTCAACTCACACAAAGGTTTCGTCTAGGCACATCTTCCTAACATAACGCCGAATAGTAAAATCAGGAAAGAAAAACCGCCGCATCATTCTCAAACAACGCATCAAACAGCCACAGTAACATTCACAACTGACATAAATCATACCTTGTTTATGATAAGAAATAAAATAGCGTCCTTTTAATGTATGATTTCTCCTTTTATGTGTTTGTTTTGGGAACAAACAGTACTCACCTCTCAGAGGCGAACACGCAATCTAAAATGTATCCACCATGTTTGTCATGTTTATAAATTCCTTTCTGATAGCTAGAAATTATTGTAAAACTTATCGTTGCCATTACAAAGAGGGCGTGTTTGGTAAACCACAGATTTATGCTGGGGTGGTAACAAGTCAAAGACGAATATAGACAGAGTGTAGCCTGATATAAAATAATGATTTCACTAACATTCTTTCATCACCTACTTTCCTATTTAGATGTTATCTTCGACAGAATTCAGAGAGACAACCGTTTCAGTATCCCGCCGGGATCCCTGCAAGATGGTGTTTTGGTTTGTGTGCGTACTTGAGAAGACTATTTCTTAGTCGTTTTCTGCCCGCAGTTTTCTCAGGAAAATGAAATGCAGCGCCTGCAGTTGTAAAAGTTAGATTAGGAATGAGCTACAAAACAAATGTGTGGCATTTCCGTTTTTCCCCAGGGAGCCTCCGTGGCCTGCCTCGCGGTCCTAAGGTCGTGGGTTCGATTCCGTCCTACGTCGTTCGGTTCAAGAGTGAAATTTTCTCGGACTCCTGGGGGTCGTCGCTGGAGCTACGGAGTTCGTCGCTTTGTGTGACGCTTTCGACAGGGAGCCCTGTAGAAAGAGAGCCAGCCATATGGGATAAAACACGGTGCAATGAAGTCGATCATCTCGCCTTTTCACAGCTTACTTTTAGTTGTTCTCAAGAACATAACTTTCTACCTGGAAACTTCATAGTAATAATACGAAGGGTAGCAGATATAGGGTGTATTTTTAATGACTGCAATGTTTGAAAATATTGCCGGTCCAAGTTTTCTATTCACCCTCTGAAAAGTTCATGCAACATAAAGGGTACAGACACAACTTGGACCGGCAATATTTTCAAACACTGCACAGTCATTACAAATACATCCTGTACTACCTTTGGCGTTATAAGTTATGTTCTTCACGCATTCTAGATCATGGCATATGTGATGAGATGATCAGTTCCCTTTCTCATCACATTGTCTTCCCAAATAACTGACAGAAAATGGTGAAAATAATCTTGTAAGCATTTTGTTGAGGTTGGTTGACCCAAGTGCCTTACTGTTTGGAAAATAAATTATACCACTGTCTTTGTTTGGCTAGAACTCCGCGCCACTGTCTTTACAGGCAAGAGAGTATTTATAATGCATATATTTAATGAGCCAGCGTGTTCATAACACGGCATACCACAGTATGAATGATTGTGGTAGAGACACGACATAACACAGCATGAATGATTGTGGTAGAGGCACGACACAAAACAGCATAAACGAATGTCGTAGAGACACGACGTAACACAGTGTGAATGATTGTGGTAGAGAAACGACGTAACACAGCATGAATGATTGTGGTAGAGACACAACATGAAACAGCATAAATGATTGTGGTAGAGACACAACATAACAAGGCATAAATGATTGTGGTAGAGACACAACATAACACAGCATAAATGATTGTGGTAGAGACATAACATAAAACAGCATAAATGATTGTGATAGAGACACGACATAACACAGCATGAATGATTGTGGTAAAGACAAAACATAACACAGCAAAAATGATTGTGGTAGAGACACAACATAACACAGCAAGAATGATTGTGGTAGAGACACAACATAACATATTATTACTGATTGTTTTTACTTGTTTTTACTGATTGTTGCCATTACTGTACAACAACAGTATAGGGAGTGCTAGCAATCAAGGAGGAGTGGTTACACAGCTATCTGATTCCCTTGCCAAAGCCTGACAAAGACCACACAAAAATATTCAGGGTTATCGAATTATAATCATGCAGAATACAATAGGCAAGCTGCTGGAGAAGTTAATTGCCAGGAAAATTTCAAGCCAGCTAGAGAGGAAAGGTGTTTTTCCACCTACCTTGGGTGGGTACCGTCTGTGGCGAAAGCCTGGCTGCACCCTCTCCTCTTGCTTATTATTCAGTGTATTATAAAGAATAATTAGAAATGTTATATAAATGTTACGATCACATTATATTTACGGTTTATAGAGTAATTTAGTTTGGCCGACTTAGCCTGGCCAACTTCAAACCAACTGACAACTGGCCCGGAAACGACCACTTGCGTATCCTAGTTCCATATCCGGTCTCACTCTTCTGCTAGCCATTGCAGACAGCGGTCGGGGCCCATTTGTGGTGTTCAAAAAGCAACGTTTTTTAAATAGTAAATTACTTAAACAAGTAATAAGTCCATATTAGATTACTGAAATAAGAAAGAGAAAATTTTATATTGAACAAGGGCCCCGATCCGTAGTGAGAATCTGATTCTGGATCTAGGTAAGATCAAACGATTATTATTCCTATATATAATTTTTATGTTCATAACAGTTTGCAATGAATGTGAGTTTACGACATGATGGCCAGCCAATTCCACTAACGGCATGGTTGCCCATAGAATATATATTAATTAATAGAATATTCAATTTACAACTGAGTTCAGTTGTACAAACTCGTTCTTAATAGAACGAAACACGTCACGTTATACAATATTCGTATAAATCCGGCGTCTAAATCTTGGATAAATTCAGAGAATATTATCGCTGGCAGACAAAGGAGACATTGCAATGTAGTACAAAACCACGCTAGTTTTAAAGTATACTCGGGTTGAGATACTTTGTTAATATATTAAAATAAGGTTAATATTACTGTTACTGCTAAGACTAGAATATACAGTACTGAATGGAATGGTTTAAATCAAATAGTAGGTATTTCATCAAAATGGCCTCGCTATATCTAAAACCAGCCCCACGCCATGGCATGACCTAGTTATCAGGCCCACGCCACTTGGGCGCCCATACTGTTCTTTTCTAGATTAGCTCAGTTCTTGAGTATGGATAGGATCACTTCTCTAGTTAATACTTTCTCAAGAGGAAGACTCTTCTTTATATATAGATGGATACGTGGATGACTATAACCAACCTAGGCAGTATTCATTGGAGACTATTCTCAGGCCTCTCGGAATGAATATCAGTGGAGAGCATATTCAGACACCTTAGTATCTGGAACAATTTCCTTACGTTACAATACACCCTTGTGTCTCTTGCACACTTAGGAGCATCAGTTGTGATTGTTAGTAGGTTTGTGATCCATGTCTTTTCCTATCACATCATCAGTACTTGTCTTGAATATTTCTTTTCGCTGAAGGGAATTGGATCCATTCACTCATATATATATATATATATATATATCATTCAGGATCAGACCGTACTCTCCTCATGAATAGAGGTAGGCACTGTCACGTACGAGTGTAAATCAATCCTTTCCTTTCTACCTTGTCGGTATGTCCAGTCAGAATAACAGTTAGGAATATGTCCTAATAATTACAGCTGCCTTTGCCTTATGAGAAGACTATAGCTATAGCAGAATGGTTGAATAAAGATGGAAGAGTGATTCCAGACCATAGCTTACCAGATGTCCTGTTTGACTTTATTTGCAGAGTTGTTGTGGTGCACCCTCGAGCGGCACCCTCATCATCAACCAGCATCAGCGAGTTCACCCATAACTATTTGTTGCCTGAGCCAAAGTAGTGCAGTCCACTTTGCCGTCATCATCCATTGAGAACTGATGGACCGGAGAGGAAAGCTGCAGACAACTATCGTGGGAGCTTTGGATATGAGCTGAGTTACAAACCATCAATCTGAATTCAACCCACCACCGAATGCTTTGCTGTGCTTCTATGATTTAAGAGCACATGAAACAGCTTTGTTTGCTGTAGTAGCCAGAAACTAACATTACTCCATTTTACTTTTATCTCCCGAGTGGAGACATTTTTTTTTCTTTTTTTTCATTTATAATTAAACTGTGCGGTCTGATTTGTAGACCATCACACAAAACTTTACCTACTGCCTTTTTCACCTCATAATAATTAATAGTAGTGTAGTGTGTAAGGATAGAAGTTGAGTGAACTAGTTGTGTCTCTCCTGTATGTTATACTTGAGGGCACTGGGGGCTTTTCTTCATCACAGGGTAGCGTGTCACTGCTAACTAAGTCAGCTATCATCTATCGGTGTATAGTGTCCAACTTTACTTGCATTTCCCTGTGCCACTGATAGGAAGGTAGACTCATCTGGGACCAGGATTCATACTATCTAGACCCAATACGAGCCTTTTTGTCTTCTTCTCCTACAGTGGATTGACCTAACCAAGGGTCAGCTTTTCTATCTACATCCTTACCCATAGGGTTTTCTTATACGGCTGTAGATCACGCGACACCGTCCAAAAAGAGAAACTTGGACCAATGCAGCAGTTTTTGCCCATGATGTCTATGAAGGTTTCCACTCAGGCATTGAAACCTTTGCTGCAGCGATTGATCTTGAGGACGCGTACAACAGAGTACCATTGGATATTTTAATGCTTCAGCTTCTTGAACTAAAAGTAAGTCCATTCCTCCTTAGTTGAATCGCAGCAGCCCTCTTCCAACGGAAAGTAGTTTTTAGATGTGGCAGTTGGACTTCGGAACCAACAACAATATATCCTGGCCTACCACAGGGATCACCATTATCCCCGGTACTGTTCAACGCCTACGCAGTGAGAATCACTAGTGAGCAGATCACTGGACCTGGCAGGACATTGTCATATGCCGATGATGTTTTAGTGTATCGTCAGGGTAAGGATAGAGAGCAGGTTACTGTGGAACTACAAACCGAACTCAATAGCATAAGTACTTGGTGTGATGAAGCTGGGGCAATGGTCAACCCAACAAAGGCAACAGTGACTTGGTTCTCGTTAAATAATCATATTGTCAACACTCCAACACCAACTGTAAAGCTGTGTTCAGAGACGGTGGAAAGAACGCAGGCAATGAACTACCTGGGGATACGGTTTGATTGAAGTCTTGCTTATAATGAGCACATAGACCAGGTGATAACAAAGGCCAAGCGGGATCTGGCTGCGATGCGGGTGATGGCGGCAGCAAACTGTGAGCAGCGCCATATATGTCTTCTGTACGAGGGGCTGGTCATGTCTGTTTTTGAGTATGCAATGGCAATCCTGACTCTCAGCCGTAAGCAGATAGAAAGGATGGAAAGGATACAGAATGAAGCTATGCGCATTGTTCTTGGATGTACAAGAGATACAGCATGCAGGGTGATGCGCTACCTTCTTGATTTTCCAACCATTGAAGAGAAAATACAAGTTTGCAGAGCACGCGCCTACCTCAGAGTTAACGCAAACACACAACATCCAATGCATAGTCGTTAGCCGCTACACGCTGCGGGATTTGCTGAGGAGGGGATCCGAGCACTTATGGACTGAATGGTTCGATGTGCAATGAGGATGATCTGTCGACTAACTAACTAACTAACTACTGATTGTTGCAAAGTGTAAAGGCGAGAGGGTCGATTTCAATGCACCGAGTTTTATCCCATATGACTCAGTCTCTTTCAGCAGGATGGTCTGCCAATAGAGTCACACAAAGCAGGAACTTCGTAACTCCAGTGATGACCTTCACGAGTCTCCGAGAAAAAGTGCACCCGTGAACCGAAAACCGAATAACAAAGTTCAGAATCGCACCTAGAACCTTCGGATGCGAGTAGCTTAAACACTTTGCCATGACGCCCCCCCCCCTCCACCCTTTTCCCTCCGAATGAAAGAATTCTGTACATACACACTTCGACCCACACTGGGTTGCCGGAGCTGTGCGTTGAGGCCCACGTCTCATCCCGTAATCAATTAAGGAGCACATTGAAACGTTAATGAATAATCTCAAATGCGATTAAGCATTCGATTAAACCCACCAAATCAATAAATCAATCAAGGATACACCTTACTCGTTTACCTTGAACTTTCACCTCTAATATAACGGTGGCATATTTTTAAAAACGGTGGCAGGTCTGTGAGTTAAGTTTAGAACCGACATCATTGCTCTCGGAACATTCCAATTTTCAACAATCAGCGGATACTTTCAATACTAATGGAACCAGTTGCGGTCTGAATAAATGTCCGTCTGGCGTTTCCTCAAATACTGAGTGTCGGCCAGATTCCCTGCTCATTCCCAGCCGCATAATTCTCTTAAGATTATGATTTATAAGTCACTGTCCTTGAAAGTCAGGACAACAGTTCTTGCATGTTACGTAGAACCAGCGTTAACATACGGCTGCGAGTCCTGGACAATTAGTACACAGGCGAAAACATCCCCGTAAGCCTTGGAGATGTGGTTTTATAGAAGAATGTTGAAAATTAGTTGGACAGCCAAAAAGAACAATTGGGACGTTTTAAAGGGAAGCTGAGTCGCAAAGACAACTTATCACAAACATTAGAAAGAGGCAGTCATCGTTTTTTTGGCCACGTTATGAGAAGACAAAAACTGGAACATGTTGTGACAACCGAAAAGATTTTCGGAAAAAGAGATTAGGGGAAGAAGCGTGCAAAGATTATTGACAGTCTTGTGTCATGGGACGGAAGGGAGTCAACACACGAATTGATCCATGACGTCGGAGATCGTAATTTGTGGAGAGGCATGATCACTCACACCAGTCGGCAAGGCACTGGATGATGATGATAATTTCTACCCCCAATACGCATGACCCGAAATGACCCTGGCCATGCCTGTCTTACATGTCTGTGAATGTGGTCAAAATATCCTTTCTTTCATCATCTCTCTTTTAATTCATAGCTTCCGGCAGGCGATCTCGTTTTTCATTTTTTAATCGCCATCAAATGTGATCAATTATTGCCATATTTCTAGGGCCCCTGTTCGATTTTCTTGTTTCTTCATTCTTGTTTTTATTAACCCGTTTAGCTCAGCAATTAAGATAGCATGAATCCAAGCGTGCAGAGGGCAGCTGAGGGCACAGTTGACGGGCATTTGCTGGTCATCATCTCACGTTCGTGACCGTAGGCAGAAACTGGAGTTATAAAGAAAATAGCTACGGACCAACCAGTAAAGTCACTGCCAAGAATGAAAGCAACGGCAGACAACTTTCTTTACAGATGCCTGGAGAACTACAACGGCCAAAGACAGCATGGAGAAAGAATTTTGTTGAGGGAACAGTTCTGCACAAGCCACTGGATGCATGTTCTTATTATTTCACAGTAAGCAAAACTATCCGGCGTCTGTGGCTTAGGGGACAGAGAAACGGGGTTTCATAATTTCCCGGCATACTGAGGCCAGATTTTGAAATCAGTAGCAAGTCATTTGGAATGAGACAGCTTTGTATTGATTTTGATGTTATGAGACGTCGCCCGTTCAGAAAGCAAAGTCAAGCAACTCAACCAAAAGTGTCTTATAAATCACAAACAACCATAAAATGCCCGGGTTGATTGCCACGCCCTGTAAATGACACGCTACTAACTTTTTAAACATTAAAATTAACACTTAAAGATCGATAGTAAGCATGTAAGGCCAGTATTATCAAGCGTTCATGATGAGTAAATTTTAAATGAATTGTTTTGTTTCGTTTGTCCTTTTTGCAAGTATTAATGTTATCATCACGTCGACACCATGACGCTTTGAAAATAGTGGACACAAGCTGAGTCTTTAGCAGTCAGCAATTTTTAGAATTTTCTAGGAATTTTCTGGGAAGGAAGAGGCGGCGAGGAAGGGGACAGGTCACCCCAGCCCATATGTAATGGCCTAGAATATGTGAAGGCCTAACACTTAGCGCCCAAACGACAGTGTCTATTATGGGACTATGTTTACTTTTACCGTTACAATTAAAGTAACATTCAAAGGAGAGAGAGAGAGAGAGAGAGAGAGAGAGAGAGAGAGAGAGAGAGAGAGAGAGAGAGACAGGCAGACAGACAGACAGACAGACAGACAGACAGACAGACAGACAGACAGACAGACTGACAGACAGAGAACGAACGAACGAACGAACGAACTTTATTTTCAAAGGGTCACAAATTGAGAGTGACACAAACACACAAACACAGAGAGAGAGAGAGAGAGAGAGAGAGAGAGAGAGAGAGAGAGAGAGAGAGAGAGAGAGAGAGAGAGAGAGAGAGAGGGAGGGGCTGCGAGAGAGAGAAAACGAATGAACGAACGTACGAACTATATGTTCAAAGGGTCACAAATTGGGAGAGAGAGAGAGTGAGGGAGAGAGAAAGAGATAACAGAGACAGAGAGTATATGTGTGTGTGTGAAATATATATATACTAGCTAATCCGGCCCGGCTTCGCACAGCTCCTGGTGGGGATCACATTATCTCTGTCTGTCTGTCTGTCTGTCTGTCTGTCTGTCTGTCTGTCTGTCTGTCTGTCTGTCTGTCTGTCTGTCTATGCTTGGCCCTTTCCCGTTCCCGTTGCGGGAAAAATGGGTTCGAAAATTTTCACGTATCTAAAATAGATCCATTATTTTTACGAAAACTTTGAAGATGCAAAGTTTTTATGACTTTGTTTATATCAGACACGACTGCCCTTTCCCGTTCCCGTTGCGGGATAAATGGGTTCGAAAATTGTCACGTATCTAAAATAGATCCATTATTTTTACGAACACTTTGAAGAAGCAAAATTTGTATCACTGTGTTTATACCAGACACGACTGCCCTTTCCCGTTCCCGTTGCGTGAAAGATGGGTTCAAAAATTTTCACGAATTTAAAATAGATGCATTATTTTTATGAAAACTTTGAAAATGCCTTAAAGATGTATCATTATATTATAACGCATATGGCTGTAGATAACTACTTTAAACATTTTATGAAACTTAAGAAAAAAACAACAATTATTTAAATTACATAATACTACATGCTACTAAACGTTATGTCCTTTGATATAACTTTTCTTAAGTTAAGTACCCTTGTAATATTTTAATTAAATTCAATTTAATACGTAAATAACTGTTTTTAAACTAACAAACCATGCCAGTTGGCTTGGTGGGAATGAGAAGAACATCTGTAGAAAATTTCATCTCAATCGGATGGACCGTTCGCGAACGTATAAAGGACACACAAAGACACAAACAAAGACACACACAAACATATATATATATATATATATATATATATATATATATATATATATATATATATATATATATATATATAACGAATGAACCAACGAACGTTACGAAGATTATTTTCAAAGGGTAACAAATTGAGAGAGAGAGAGACAGAGAGAGACAGAGAGAGAGAGACAGAGAGAGAGAGAGAGAGAGAGAGAGAGAGAGAGAGAGAGAGAGAGAGAGAGAGAGAGAGAGGGGAGGAGAGATACATCCTGCATGACATTCACGCGTCCTTTAAGTGTGTGTACGTTTATTTTCCATATCCTATATAGGACATCGCAATCAACACTAGCATTTCTGCCGTTGTGATCTCTTGACAAGTTCACGTTCAGTAGTTTTCCATTGCTTTCTGATTGACCGGCACCGATGCCAACACGAAACCAACGCAACGCGGCTTGCTACCAAATCGCGCGCAGCTGTGTTTCGAACGTTGGTATACGCGATTACGAATCGCGTCTGTAAAATCCTTCGTCAAACAATGGCAGTAATATATATATATTTAGCCCATATCTGTCTATAAATATCTCACATTTTGGATGGCTTGGGTAAGTAATCATCAACATTGAAGAGTGTGCAACAGACGTCAGCCGCCGACTGACCATAGCGGTCTGAAGTTAAACAGTATTCACAGCCTATGGCAGAACACCGTTAACTGATTAAATGCGAAGGATAATATGTCACCAAATGTGACTAGCCATTTGGACCGAAGGACGTTATATCGGTGTACTAAGGTCATCCTGTAATGTGTTTCGTTTCAATCTACTTTCGTAATTTTAATGCTTAATGAATTGAATTTACAACATAATCCTTGATCATTTAATTGTGCTTCATGTTTGGTCAAAACCTAATGTTTTGTTTGACGCGGAATCATCATCATCATCACCATGTACCATGCTGATATGCAAGCGCGGTCATGTTTCGCCATCTCACTCGATCACCCGAGTCGTGGATCAGCTCAGTGTTCTTGTTTCGACAATACCACGTGACCAAATCATCCAGGTATTTAGTTCTCTGTCTTCCCCTTGTTCTCTTCCCCTCGATCATGCCAGTTGTCACCAAGTTCTCCAGTTTATTTCTTCTCATAACGTGACCAAATAATCAGTTAAACTAATTAAAGTAACATTTTCAGAACATGCATGATCCCCGTGGCAACATACTTATGTGAGTTGAGCCATATGTGTCTCCGCTGAACTATGATCTGGCTACCTTCTAGTATGCTTCTAAGCGATGTAAAGTTCCAGTACCGGTCTTGCACACTCCGTTGGTTTCTGGGCTAGGAGATGGGGATGCCACTTCTGTAAAAACAGTTCCTGTAGAATTGGTACCTAGTTACCGAGTCGGGAGAAAAGCCTCCACACAATCCTTACACCGATAGATGGATATCCTTTTTATTTGTTTTGTTCGCATATTCTTTACAGGACATCGCTGTCATCATCAGCATCTTTCAGCTGTTTGTTGATTTCTTGGCAAGATTACGCTCAGTAGTTTGCCATTACTTTACAGAACTCAAATAACATGAACGGGTTTGGCAATAAACCAAAAAAAACTAACCAAACTACCTGCCAACCAACCAGCCAATCAACTAGCCAGCCAACCTGCCAGCCAGCCAATGAATCAGCCAGCGAACCAACCAACCAGCAAACCAACCAACCAACCAACCAACCAGCCAATCAATCAACCAACCAGCCAACCATCACATTAACCTATAAACCAACCAACCAGCCAACCAACCCACCAACCAGCCAACTAACAAACCAACTAACCAACCAGCTAGCCAGCCAACCAACCAACAACCAACCATGCCTGGTTGAAATGCTTTAGCAGCATAACTCCATCACCGTGTTTCCTTTGCGGAAGTATTCGTCAAACCACGCCGTCTCAGCGATAATGCTTTCTTTGACAGCGTGTTTACAAATTGATGAAGCCACATGTATCTCTATTTCCTTGCCTGTGAATATGCAAACGCGAATTCCTCTCCAGTCACGGACGTATAGTTAATGCACACTCCGAGAAACGGTAATACTTACTGAAGATTCAAGTTGTTAGGTAGGCATGTAGGTAAGAGGATAGGCCAGCAGACTGGTAAGCACACATGTAGTTCTAAATGTATGTAACTGCCTAAATAGGTAGGTATGTGGGTAGGTAGGTACTCAGATAGATATGCATTTGACTGTAGATGCTGATGAAACCAAGGAAACTTAGTTTAAAAGGATACACATTCGCTGGGTGTGTGGTAGGCATGCTGGCAGGGATACACTGAAATAAGGGCTGGTTGCTAGGGGTCGGACTTGTTCCTGCATGTTGAGATACATATTCTTATGTTTTATCTCTATTTTTAAAAAAAATGGCTTTTCTTGTTCGCTGATAAAGAATTCGATCGACACAATGGCGTGGATATGTTTGCGAACGATCGGCACCCATACCATTAGATTAAAAAACCAACGCAAGGTGGTCTGCCGCAGCTGTGTTTTGAAGCCAGTATGAGGAATTGCGAACTGCATCCTTAAATTATGCGCCACGGAGCAGACCAGTTAAAGAGAATGTATAAAAATAAAAATCTGAGAATGTTATACTCCACAGTGATTAATGAGTAGCTTTTCGGATGCCTAGACTTTACAGATTAAAAAAAGGGAAATAGTTAGTTACATATCTTTTACATGAGATCGCAGTCAACCCCAGCATTTTTGGCTGTTTGTGATTTCTTGGCAAGTTTACGTTATGTAATTTGTCATTTTTCAGATAAGTGCAAAAAAATGAGACGCGGTGCGTATGCTGCGCAAGGTAGAGATACTTCAATATTTGCAAAGCGTTAGCAGAAGGCCAGAACAGGTGGCTTCGCAACAGAAAAGTAATTAGCAGTAAAGAAACAACAACAAAAATGACTCACATCACAGACAAGAAATTGATAGATCCACCCCACCAACCAACCAACCCAACCTCACTCCCGAAAAATCCCCAAAATCAGAGACAAATAACTGGTAGTTCCGCCACGCACACCCACTTCTAAACCAGAAAAGTAATTAGCAGCTTCCCTCCCCCCCCCCCTTCTCCCCCAAACACAGACCATAGCAGATTAACTAGCTTCACACAATGTGTACATAAAGTAAATATGTGTACATATCAAGCATGTGTGTATGTCAAGTGTGTATGTGTACATCAAGTAAATATATGTAAATACATTACATTTCTGATATGGATTTGCAAGGAGAACGTAAGGAGACACGAACAGATTAAACTCTCGGGACACACATTTACGGATCCTTATACACATCCTAGACACAACAGGTATATGGTGCTGGATCCATGTTTATGTATAAACCAATCGACGCATGGCGGATATTGTGACCAGTATCATCCGGTGCCCGTTACTTCCCAAAGCATTTCCTGGTAGCCTGTTTAGGCTGGGGGTCGACCAGTGCGACTGTGTCAATCTTATAATATGTAACTACATTATTTGTATATTAGTAGATGCACACGTGGGAGCTGAGGTTAGCATTCTTGCTTGCAGACACGGTCGGCGTGAGTTCGAATATGCATCGAGGCTATTTGTTTGTTAAATACAGAGCAATGTATTACCTTTGTAAATTTAACCACTGACGCCATAAACAAAATATTGCACGATTTATTGCCTGGCATATTTTGCTGTATCTCGTCAAGTGCATACTGCAGTGAACACCTCTGAAGTCGGAGTGGGTTCGCCTGATGGCGAGGGACACTGTTAATTGAGAAAGCTAACCCACATGCAAAATTCAGTCCATAAATACTATAAATAGTGTGTATGGACTACCCTTGAGTTCAAAGCGAGCGAGCGCAAAAAAAACAAAAATATGAAGTGAATAAATAAACAACACTTTACTTTGGCTGAAATACTAAGTACATAGTCGTTGATATTTTTCCAATGTGGAGTATGTTATCCGCAAAGAAGTGTAAGATTTAACAGAAAATCCTTGAGTTTACATAAGAAATGTTGGAATCGCCTAATAGATAATGATTAGATATATTTGAGCAATCTATTACTGTTTGTGGAATACAGTATACGAAATGCGTTTTGTTTCTTAACTTTATGATTGCTAATAAGCAAATGTTCAGTTATGGTCGAATCCGACATTCTATGACCTATCGACTACACATGATTCCTGAAGAATGATTAACTCTCTTTTTTTATTTTTTGAACTGGGCTGCAAGGTAAATCAGCCTAAAATGGGTACTTGGAAATGTACTGAGAAATAAAGCCGATAGACGTGATGTGGACCACATCACCCATCTGTTGGTAGCTGGTCTATAAAGATATAGAGCTAGCATCATCATCATCATCATCATCATCATCATCATCATCTTCCACTTCTGCCGTCAAGCGCCGTGGTGAGGAATAATTTGCGTTCCAGCGCCCGGTGGACGGCACTGGATAGTGTCATTCCGTGTGGTTGTACAATGTCTCTGATGTCGTCAATCCATTTTCTTCTTGGACGTCCTCGTGGTCTCGTTGCAGCTAGCATCACATACCAATATACCACAAGGTATGGAAGTGAGTTTTTATCCCCTTTAACTTTACTTGCATACGCATATACGATATTTTTATAATCGGGGAAGAGGAATAACAGAATTGCTATATTCTGACAACACAGTATATTTTATCAACAATACAAATGGAGATTTATAAACTAATGAAGTCAGCGCAAAAATACAGCGAGCAACACCGTGTGTATCTCTATGCAACAACAACAAAAATAATTAAAATCGATAAAACAAATTTGGCAACAGGTATTTTTATCTGAGGATAGAAATTGCAGAAAATTAGTACTTTTGAACATCTGGGTTCTCTTTTGACGGGCGATGGAAAAGTGAAGACGGAAATTGATGGAAGATCAAACATTGCTTTATTAAAAACTACAGTTAGAACATTAAATGGTTTGAATTGAAAGAACAACAAAAGCCAGAGTAATGAGTACACGTTTCCTGTGGCAACACATGTGTGTTGATTCTGGGCTTTTGACACATCAGCCTAATACAGAAACGGAATACAAAACTGAATTACAGAAGCGTACTATGTATTTGCCGGCTTCCTGGCCTAGAGGTTAGCGACTTTTCTCCGTAATCTCGTATACTCTCGTAAGTAACGTGACGACGGTGAAAATCAGCAGTGGTTCGAATAGCGTCGGTAACTTACGGGGTATATAAATTACTGAGCGTAGTCTTGCCAAGAAATTAACAATCAGTTGAAAGATGTTGATGTTGACAGCGATGTCCTGTAAAGGATATGCAAACAAACTATGTATTTATTGAACGGTAAAGAGAACAAAGATGTCTATTCAGCAAGAACCTAATACTGAACAAAGATTCATTATTAAGATAAACAAACGTAATTAAAATGAAATATATTTATCGTGGAAAAAACATAAAAGTCTAGAAAGGATAATTATTGAGGGACGTTAATTGGTGGGGAAGTGGGTGGGGGTACAACGTGCATACCTTCAGATGTGTTAGTTAAATAAAAAAAATAAAAATACAATATTCAAAAATCTATTTCCATCAGAACGGCGTAAACAGGACTGATAAGCAAACAAGCAAAACATGCCCCATAACACAAACCCTGTGTGGGTATGTGAAGTGTTAGGACCATCATTTTGGGGCGTGAGGGCAAGGAGAAATAGGTGACCTGTCTTTCACACCCGTAGCGAACGGCGTGTACAGGCATCGAATCCTAGTCTAACGGCGCTCAAACCAGTATGCGCAGAACGCCCTAGCTGTTACACTACAGCGCCCGCTGGGACTTGTAGGCACTGCATCATGAAAACAACCAAGACGTGGGTAAGTGCGCGTACCATTCTCGGCGTGTGGAACAAACTTCTGGATTCGACGCTACTAGCGCCTCAGTGGCTACCAGCCACGTATTTGTGTGTGCGAACGGACTACAGCGATAGTGCAGTACTTTACATTTGTCAGAGAACGGCAATGAGTATGTCACATACGCTGACTTTCTATATAAGGGTAAAGATATCAGCGTGACAGATACTGCTGTTTGGGTGTGGAGTTTTAAGCCTTCGCAAAATCTAGGCCACGGTATAACAAGATTAGGTGAACAGTTTCCTTCTTGATCTATTTTTATTTTTATGTCAATTCCAAAAAAAATAATTCTGATAATGATGTCTTACTCTTTTTTTAAGGAGCTGTGTCAGTGATACTACTTGTCCTCAGTGAACGTGACATATGGTGCCTCTTGATTCCACTCCAACTCTGTTATGACATGCTATATTCAGGGGTCAGCATGGTCGAATGGATAAGAACATGTGTTCTTAAACATCCGGTATGCTGATGCCTAGGTAAGGGTTTCAACCTCAACGCCGGACAGCTGGACTAAAATATTGACTTCTCGTCCTTGACTTGGGGACATAAATTACAATTACATTACAAGTCGAAGTGGGTTCGCCTAATGGCGAGGGACATTGGTAATAGGGAAAGCTAATTCACACGCAAACTTCAGTCCAGTACCACTAGAAGCAGTGTATATGGACTACGTTTGAGATCAAATCGAGCGAGGGCAAAACTAGTGCTGTATTCCAGGCAGTGCCTATCTCCTCATTGCTTTCTGAACTACTTTAAACTCTCCACGTCAAATGGATCTCTGATAGTTTATGTTAACAATGTGTGTCTCATTGCTCCGTGGCGAAGAAAGAAGTTACGGTGTGTGTCTCATTGCTACGTGGCGAAGAAAGAAGTTACGGTGTGTGTCTCATTGCTCCGTGGCGAATAAAGAAGTTACGGTGTGTGTCTCATTGCTCCGTGGCGAATAAAGAAGTTACGGTGTGTGTGTCATTGCTCCGTGGCGAATAAAGAAGTTACGGTGTGTGTCATTGCTCCGTGGCGAATAAAGAAGTTACGGTGTGTGTGTCATTGCTCCGTGGCGAATAAAGAAATTACGGTGTGTGTGTCATTGCTCCGTGGCGAATAAAGAAGTTACGGTGTGTGTGTCATTGCTCCGTGGCAAAGAAAGAAGTTACGGTGTGTGTGTCATTGCTCCGTGGCGAATAAAGAAGTTACGGTGTGTGTGTCATTGCTCCGTGGCGAAGAAAGAAGTTACGGTGTGTGTCTCATTGCTCCGTGGCGAAGAAAGAAGTTACGGTGTGTGTCTCATTGCTCCGTGGCGAAGAAAGAAGTTACGGTGTGTGTCTCATTGCTCCGTGGCGAAGAAAGAAGTTACGGTGTGTGTGTCATTGCTCCGTGGCGAAGAAAAAGTTACGGTGTGTGTCTCATTGCTCCGTGGCGAAGAAAGAAGTTACGGTGTGTGTCTCATTGCTCTGTGACGAAGAAAGAAGTTACGGTGTGTGTCTCATTGCTCTGTGGCGAAGAAAGAATTTACGGTGTGTGTCTCATTGCTCCGTGGCAAAGAGTTTACGATTGCAGTTCGTAATGCCACATATCGCATTCGAAACACAACTACGAGCGATTTGGAAGCAGACCATCTTGCTTTGGTTTCCTCACAATGGAATGAGTGTCGTTCGTTCAGTAAGGAATGGCAAACTACAGAACGTAAAATTGTCGAGGAATCAGAAACAGTCAAAAATGCTGTGGTTGACTAAGAAAGGATATGCAACTAACGTTTTTGAAAAAAATAAAACTCATTATTAACTATATGTGTGTTCTCACAGTGTTGTAAGTATGAACTGAGGCTACTAGCACCTACTTGCATGTCGTTCTGTCAGACTAATGTATGCATGCCTGTCTATTGTCTCTCTTTGTTTTCTTTTCTTGCAATGTATCTCTCTGTATGTCTACCTGAACGTCAGTCTGTCGGTCGATTACATGTCCATCCGTGGGACGCTTATATATATACCTACTCATTTGTGCATGTATCTCTCCATAGCATGACCAATTGTCGGTCCATCAGTCTTATGTATATCTTGTTGCCCTATTTATCATTCCAGTGATACCATCTACGGACCCGGTGTTTTTCGACAACCCACATCTCTCAACACCAGTTATATCGACGCCACTAGCTCCTGGGCTAGCCGTAATCAATAACTGTCCGCCGAATCTTAAGTCATTCTGACCCGCACACATTCCCCATTTAGCATAAGACATGAAACCACACCGCTAAATCATACAAGGAAACTCATTCCTCAGCATGTATATTCTGTCCTATACCATTAGGGGGAATTTAGTTTGGTTTAGTTTAGTTGACGGATCAACATCACGGCACAAGGGTGTAACCCAAGAGTGCTCCGTTCTACTCCTAACTCATGCTTGAGTCAGGATAATCTCAGCTCTGTGCACGAACGCCGTAGCACCGGCGAGGATCCTGAAATACTTTGGGTAGATTTTTAACTCGAAATTTTGCCTGGGCAGCGCCGTTAAGCTATTCTTTTTAGATTTCCAACTGCCAAGGGATTATTTTTACGTGCGCAACAATACACACGGGCGTCCGATCTCACTACCCAGAGACCAATGCACACGGGCGTCCGATATCACTACCCAGAAACCAATACACACGGGCTTCCGATCTGACTACCCAGAGACCAATACACACGGGCTTCCGATCTCACTGCCCAGAGACCAATATACACGGGCGTCCGATCTGACTACCCAGAGACCAATACACACGGGCGTCCGATCTCACTACCCAGAGACCAATACACACGGGCGTCCGATCTGACTACCCAGAGACCAGGGGAGATTTTGAGTTGTATGGTTTGTTAACTTGAACACGGCTCCCAGGTCGACCCAGCCTAAGACGAGTACCATGAAAGGTCTTGGGAAGTGAACGCGGCCAGCGTGACGTTGACCACATCACTCATGGAGTGCCCAATGGTTTATACAAATATAAATCTAGTCCCTACGTTCAATGCGTCGTAAGTTGTGTACAAGGCTCCTGTAATTTACTTACTGACTATATCATTATGCATGAGCCGTGGTGGCGTGGTCAAAACAAGGATGTTCAAGAACGAAACAAGCATGTACACGAAGGAAACAAGCATGTTCAAGAACGAAACAAGCATGTACAAAAACAGATGTTTCCATCAATGTCTTTATCAACGATATAGTTTATTTTAATTCGTTGTGATGTTCAGGCAAACTATCTTATTTTCAGGTGACTAGAAAATCAGCTCTGAAGACTCGCAATACATGATGGTAGTCAACATGAGGAGGCGAAAGTTGCGGAACCTCGTGTTAACAGACAAGTTGAAAGTGGTTGGGAGGCAGGGGAAGACCAAGGAGAGAAGATGCTAAAGAGTTTGAGATGGATGGAGGAAAATCAGAATATGAAATGATTGGCAACACACGAGATAGAAATCTGTGAACAGACATGACCGTCAACACCGAAAAAATCACAACAACATAAATGAGATTCCTGAGAAGAACACTGAACGTATCAAGAAGAGATAAGATCAGAAATGAAGAAATCAGGACTAAAGTGGGGGTTATAGCTGCGCTAGATTTTATTAGAAAGCAGCAAGTCAAATGGTTTGGCCATGCAAGTAGGTTACCAGTCAACAGCATACCACAACAAGCAATGATGTACAGACAAGATGGAAACTGAGGAAGAGGCCGACCACGTAAACGTTGGACGGAGGGAATAGCAGTCCATGGGAATATCGATACATGAAGCCCATAAGCGGGCACTCTCCAGATGGTTATACTTCACCTCGACACCGCAAGGTACAAGAGGAACACGATGAGATGACATGAGATGAGACTGTATACCCAACATGCCTTACGGTGTGTAAAAGAGCCGCTTACATACTTTACTTAATAGACAGAGCCTATCACCGGTGTAACCCACACACGAAACTGTAATAGGGTATAGGAGAGACTTATAGATCTATGTCGAACAAAAATTCTCTCTCTCTCTCTCTCTCTCTCTCTCTCTCTCTCTCTCTCTATCTATCTCTCTCTCTCTTTCTCTCTCTCTCTTCTCTCTCTCTCTCTCTCTCTCTCTCTCTCTCTCTCTCTCTCTCTCTCTCTCTCTCTCTATCTCTCGTTCTCTTTTTTCTTTCTCCCTCCCTCCTTCCCCCTCCTTCTCTGTCTCTCGCTCTCTCTCTCTCTCTCTCTCTTTCTCTCTCTCTCTCTCTCGCTTTCTCTCGCTCTCTTTTTTCTTTCTCCCTCCCTCCTTCCTCTCTCTCTCTCTCTCTCTCTCTCTGTCTGTCTCTGTCTCTCTTTCTGTCTGTCTCTCTCTCTATCTTATTGCTTCACGCTTATTAAAGGCTAATGTGCGTCACCGGCTGTCGGTATTAAGATGGATACAAGAATACACAGGTGGTAAGAATTATCACCACAAAGCCAATTACAATAAAGCCACCACGGAATACGAAATCAGTAGGTCCAGCAATGACATCCAGAGGTCTCTGTGGGGGGAAAAACTGTACTAGTGAACAGACTGTCGGAGTCCAGAAACGAACCCACGACATACAGAGAGCAAGGCAGGCGACTGGACTACTTGCAGACCGAAACCAAAATCGTAAGAAAAAGCAATGGTTCCATTCCCAAGCTATGATGCGCAATCCGGCTCTGGCAAGTAAAAGAAATGTTGGCGATATGAAAGGAATCATCACTGTGCGCGATTCATCAATAACATTAGATATGCGGATGATACAGTATTGATTACAGACAATAAACAGGATCTGCAACGTTTAGTACATACGATTGTTGCATACAGTGGACAAGTTGTGTTAGAATTAAATTGTAAGAAACAGATTATGGTCGTCACTCAGAAAAAGGAAATACCACAATTTAATATTCAAGTAAATGGGAATATTCTTAAACAAATGAATCGGTACAGTTATCTCGGAACAGTCATGACATCTAATGGGAAATGTCTTGAAGAGATTAGAACGAGAATCGCCATGGCGAAGGTAACCTTTTACAAGATGAAAAACATACTGACCAATAAAAAGATGTCATTTGCAATGAGAAAAGGAATGTTGAGGTGCTACGTTGAATATTTGCGTTTTATAAATATGAAGCGTGGACAATGAGCAGATTACCTGAAAAACATCTGATGGCTGTGGAAATGTGGTTTCTGAGAATAATGCAAAGTATACCACGGACAGACAGAAACATCAATGACCAAGTCCTACAAGAAACAAATGAAAACCGTAAACTAATTAGAGACATTTGATGTAGACAGTCACAATTTTTTCGTCACTTTATGAGAAGAAATAAATTTGAGAACTTCGTAACAACTTGCAAGATCGATGGGAAGATAACAAGGGGAGGGCAGAGAAGTAAATATATGGATGGCTTGACCACGTTGTATGGTCGAAACAAGAAAACACTGAGCTGATGCACGACTCTGGTGATCGAGTGAGATGGCAAAACATTACTATCACAAGGTTATTAACAGATTGACAGATAGGCGTCGCTGTGGTTGTGTTTAGAGGATGTCAGTGTGAATATTGTGTCAGACGACTGCTCAACAATGATGAATCAATATAGAGCACTAGTCTGGGCACACAATATTTTAATTCGAAAGAAACTCGATGCTATAACACTCTTCAGGAACATTCAACGGTGAAATATATCTAGATTGCATATGCACAAGTCCAGCACACTCAGATTTGAATATAGCACAGTAAGCTGCTGCGACCACACTATTGCCGTCTACTGGCCTCGCACAATACACTGTTACGGACTCTTCTCCGTCCGTGAATCTAACCACCTTCTCTGAGTCTCTTCTCTCTGGACTCAGCTCCCCTCACTGGTCCAGAACTCAGAACTCCACTGTTTGGCTAAGACTCCCTTGATTAGCCTCAGACTGAATGCTCTCGCTAAGTCTCCCTCACTTAGCCTCTGAATCCCACTCTACTAGCTAAGTCTCCCTGACTTAATTCAAACTCAACTGCCCCTGAATGCCAGACTCAAAACCCGGGCTGAAGTTTCCCTCACTTAGTCCCAAAACTCACTGACTTGGCTGGTTCCCCTCACTTAATCCCAAAACTCCACTGATCCACATTTGCCCAGAATTCCGTCTTTATTCACGCTTCCCGGGACCTCCCAAGAAACACCATGTAACCCCTTGAACGCCATAAAAACCTTCCCTCAACATTACATTTCTGGGTTTCCTTTGTCTATTCGTCTTCTGTCACGTTTGCGCATCTCATTAGTGATTACCTCTTGACCCGTATGTGTTCTAACAATCACGGTGTTGGGTTCAGCCATTGTCTTGTGATTGTCTTACTCAACCTTTCTGACCTAACATCCGTCTTACTCTTATCTGACCCATGTAACCTCGATTGTATTTTCTTAACTAATACATTAACCCTACTTAGGCGTAAAACACGCACGTCACAATGACCGCCCACGCTAACCGGCATGGCACTTGATGATGAGTAAAAGTAAAGGACCTTTCTCTTCTCAAGACATTTCATGAGACCCATTGTAGGCTGGGTCCACCTGGAAGCGCAGGTCAATTAACAACATTCTCCGAACTCATTATGTGATCATGAGTTGATCCATACCTTATGTGTCTATGAGTAAATCCACACATTATGTGTCTATGAGTAAATCCATACATTATGTGTCTATGAATTAATCCATACATTGTGCGTCTATGAGTTAATCCAACATTATGCGTCTATAAGTTAATCCATACACTAAAAGCTTGCCGTAACTCCTTTAAGTGGCCACATCATAAGAATGCTGGGAAGAGGTTTCGTTGCCTGGGCTTTTCGTCTGCCAAGAGAGGGAAAGAATGGCTACATAATCCTCCCTGCATTCAGGCCTACACAATGTGTGGTTCAACATATCACAGACCAACAGCAGGCTTCTGCAGCGGGACTTGTTGTTGTTGTTGTTGTAACTATTGTAGACCCATCCAGTCGTTACATTTACCTTCTTTACTCTAACGCAGTAGTTCCCAAGCTTTTCAAGCAAAGGGCCATATCTACTATTTTCGGTAGTTAAGCGGCCCACAAGGTTATAAAATTATAATAAAAGTCGTGCAATATCATTCTAACCTTTCTTAACTTAAATTTTACATCAGTTTCGAAAATCACTATTAATGTAATTAATTTACAATTGTAATTGTTCTTCGTAACCAGTTACTTAGGTTCAGATGCCAATTTATCAATGTCTGGGCACAAATCTGGCGTGCCCAAAGTCATAAGCGCAGCTAGGTTACTGTTGGTGAGTCTGGAACGTTACTTGTTATTATTTTATTTTTTTATAACGGTCATCGCGTGCCACTTTCTCACAGCTGGCGGTGGCCGTGGTTTGGGAACCTCTGCTCTAACGTTACGTTAACTCCTCCTGTTCTACCCAGTTATTACTGTAAATCTATCTACTCGATTTCTTGTTACAGCTTACAGTTACTTTCTGTTCCAGCCAGTTATTGCAGAAACCAACAATACTGCAATTGGTGCTGTAGTTTCTGTCATACAAAAAGTAGTTTTCGGGCAGCCCATTTCAGTTTTTACTGTAACTTCTGTCCCACCTAGTTATTATGGTAACACATTCTACAGCAGTTGTTACTGTAACCTCTTTACTGCCAAGTTATTACGGTAATCCATTCTACTGCAATTGTTAATCTAACTTCTTTATCGCCAAGTTGTTTCGGTAACCCATTCTACTCCATTTGTTACTGTAACTTCTGTCCAACCAAATTATTACGGTAACCCACTATACTCAATTCTTACTTTATCTTCTGTCCAACCCAGTTGTTACAGTCACCCATTTTACTGCAATTCTTACTGTAACTTCTTCTGTCCCATCCAATTGTTACGATACAACACTTTGTTCGAGTCGTTTCTTTGCTATTTTCTATCCATTAGTTAATTTTTTTTTAAGAGCCATACATTTGTCACATTAAAGTAACAACCATATGAAGTTCATTTTGAAATGACTGCAACATGAACACATCTAAATGTACAACAAACAACAACAACAACAACAACAACAACAAAACGAATGTAACTTGAAACGAAAACGCCGGTAAAAGCTACAGTTAAAAACTACTACCTGTGACAATATAATTCTCCGGCCTTTAATGAAAACAAATCCCAGAAGAATAACTTCCATAAAACAGGCGACGGCAAAGGCAAACTGCACGCCACAACACTTTACAAGGCAGACTTGATCCTGGCCACAGTAAGACCGCTCACTGCCAGTCGCGTCACCCTAGTGCTGCCATGTACTCACGATCCGGGTTTTAAGAGCGTGGCTACTCGCGCGCTTCTCCTGTTTTCGTGTATACTGATTGTGTGGGTGTGTGTGTGTGTGTGTGGGTGGGCGTGGGTGGGTGTGTGGGTGGGTGTGTGTGTGCGTGTGGAAAAATAGAGAGAGACATAGAGAGAGGCAGAGAGAGACACAGAGGGAGACACAGAGAGAGACACAGAGAGAGACATAGAGAGACAGAGAGACAGAGAAAGAGACAGAGAGAGAGTGATAGAGAGACAGAGAGAGAGAGACAGAGAGAGACAGAGAGACAGAGAGACAGAGACAGAGAGAGAGAGACAGAGAGAGACAGAGAGAGACAGAGAGAGAGACAGAGAGACAGACAGAGAGACAGAGAGAGACAGAGAGACAGAGACACAGAGAGAGACAGAGACAGAGACAGAAAGACAGAGAGAGACACAGAGAGAGACAGAGAGAGAGACAGAGAGAGAGAGAGAGAGACAGAAAGAGACAGAGACAGAGAGAGACAGAGAGAGACAGAGAGAGAGAGACAGAGAGAGAGACAGAGAGAGAGACAGAGAGAGACAGAAAGAGACAGAGACACAGAGAGAGACAGAGAGAGACACAGAGAGAGACATAGAGAGAGACAGAGAGAGACAGAGAGAGACAGGGAGAGACAGAGAGATAGAGACAGAGAGAGAGACAGAGAGAGAGATAGAGAGAGAGACAGAGAGAGACAGAGAGAGACACAGAGACAGAGAGAGAGAGCGAGAGAGAGAGAGAGAGAGAGAGAGAGAGAGAGAGAGAGATTTGTATTTGTTTAATCGCTTGGAACTGGTGCTTAGTTCACACACATGCTGCCGCTACTATTGCTAAAACTATTTGCTACAACTATTTGCTACAGCTATTTGCTACAACTATTTGCTACAGCTATTTGCTACAACTATTTGCTACAACTATTTGCTACAACTATTTGCTACAACTAGTGAATGCAGTGGAGTGATGTTTCGTAAAGTTTAACTCTCCCTATTACCCCACCGCCACCAGGCGAACTCTCTCCGGCTTCTGAGGTACTGGTAATTCACGTCTCCAAGTCCAGGACCCAAAGTCAACATTTAAGTCAAAATGACATGTCTGTGGAGTGAACCCACAACACCACCGTCATCAGAGGAAATGTAAGCGCCAAAGCGTTAAACATTTCGGCCATGCCGACCTCTTGTTTTACTAATGTTGACGTGCTTAGAGATCCCTGTTCTGTGGTTAACTTTTTCAGTCCTCTAAATTTTTGGTTAAATTCCATCCATCATGTGCCATGCCGGTAAGCGTGGGCGGTCATGTTCTGCCATCTCACTCGATCAACAGAGTCGTGGATCAGTTCCGTGTTTCTGTCTCGACCATGCCACAAGGCCAAGCCATCCAGATACTTGTTTCTAGGTCTTCCCCTTGGTCTGTTCCCCTCGATCTTACCAGTTGTCACCAAGTTCTCCAAATCATTTCTTCTCATAACATGCCCAAAAAATTGTGACTGTCTACGTCTAATGTCTCTGATCAGTTTACGATCTTCATTTGTTTCTTGAAGGACTTCTTCATTGGTCTTTCTGGCTGTCCATGGTATTCTTTGCATTTTCCTCAGAAACCACATTTCTACAGCCATCAGATGTTTTTCAGCCTGGCTGCTCTTTGTCCAAGCTTCACATCCATATAAAAGTACAGGTTCTATGTAGCATCTCAACACTCTTTTTCTCGTTTCAATTGACATCTTTTTATTGGTCAGTATGTTTTTCATCTTGCTAAAGGCTACTTTTGCCATGGCGATTCTTGTTCTAATCTCTTCAAGGCATCTCCCATCAGATGTTATTACTGTTCCGAGATAATTGTACCCATTCACTTGTTGAAGAATATTCCCATTTACTTGTATATTACACTGTGGTATTTCGTTCTTCCTAGTGACGACCATAATCTGTGTCTTTTTACAATTTAATTCTAACCCTTGTTGTTCACTGTGTGTAACAACCGCATCTACTAAATTTTGCAGGTCCTGTTCATTGTCTGCAATCAAGACTGTATCATCTGCATATCTAATGTTATTGATGCATCGTCCCCCAATGTTGATTCCTTCCATATTTTCAATATTTCTGAAAATATTTTCACTGTACAGGGAAAACAGATCTGGAGACATTACACATCCCTGTCTCACACCTCTCTTAATAGGCTGATATTGGCTTACTTCATTATCAACTCTTATGGCAGCTTGTTGTTCCAATAATGTTTTTTCAATAGGTCTTTCCCATCATTGTAGATCTTCAAGCATCCTTATCATGTTGACATGTCTCACTTTATCAAAAGCCTTTGTGTAGTCAATAAAGCAAAGATGTAGATCTTTGTTTACTTCTATAGAACGTTCGATTACGGTTCTCAGTATATACACAGCATTTACTGTACCCTTGCCTACTATAAACCCACATTGTTCTTCTCCTATTTCAGGTTGTATTTTCCTCCTAACTCTTTGCATGATAATTCTTAGCAAAATCTTCGTGATGTGACTCATTATACTAATTGTTCGATGTTGATCACATTCCAAGGCTCCTGATTTCTTTGGGATTGCAATAAATACAGAATTACATAACTCATGAGGTATATTTCCAGTATCATATATTGTATTAAGCAGACTGGTAACTTTATCTATTCCATATTCTTCTAAAGCATTAATCATTTCTGTTGTGACGCTGTCTGGACCGGGGGTCTTGCCAGATTTCATATGATTAAGAGCATTCTGAACCTCCATCTTCAAAATTGCTGGCCCTTCATTGTTATTTTGAACAATATATTGTTCGTCTCTGTTATCGTCATAAAGGTTTTTCACGTAATCTGACCATACATGTAAAATCTGATCTTTTTCTATTATGACTCTTCCATCTTTTGTCTTTAGGCAGCCTGCTGATGTACGTGTTCTTTGATTAGTAATCTCCTGAATTCTTTTGTGCATTAGTTTCGCATTTTTACTGTTGTGTTGTTTTTCAATTTCTCTGCAATTTTTCTCAAGCCATGTTTCTTTAGCCTCCTTACATAAGGTTCTGACTTTTCTGTGAATTTCTTCATATTTGGCAGGATTATTTTTGTTCTGTCTTCTTGTTTCCATTAGTTGTAAAATTTCTTCAGTCATCCATGTCTTACGGCCCACTTTCTTTACTTTTGGAATAGTTTTTTCTGCTGCACAACTGATTGAATTCTTCAGCATTTCCCATTGATCATCTACATCTTGAAATAGGATCTCTAGATCAGACAATAAATCAAATTTGTTCTTTACTTCTATGTTAAAATTATCTTGTATTTCTTTGTCAGTTTTCAATTTGCACAAGTCATATTTAGGGTTTCCTGCTGTATACTTGACTTTCTTTAACTTTACCCTCAATGTGCCAGTAATTAATCTGTGATCACTGTAACAGTCTGCATTTGGAACTGTTTTTACAACTGTTAATGCATTTCGAAACCTTTTGCTTATCAGGATGTAATCTATCTGGTTTTTAATCCTGCTGTCTGGACTCCTCCATGTCCATAATCTTCTAGGATGTTGTTTAAACCAGGTGTTTCCTACAACCATTTCTTGTTCTTTTGCCCATTCTACAAGTCTGTAACCTCTTTCATTTCTCTCTCCCAAACCATGGTTGCCTACACTGCATCCATCGCTTTGCTTTCCTATTTTTGCGTTGAAATCACCCATTATGATATTTATTTCTGATTTTTTACAGTTCTTCAAAGCAGACTCCATGTCATTATAAAATTCCTCTATACTTTCTTCACTGCTTTCACTTGTTGGGGCATATACTTGAATTACATTTATTTTAAAAGGTCTTCCGTTTAATTTTACTAATAGAACTCTGTCTGACACAGCCCAATATCCTTTGACAGAATTTGATGTTTGCTTATCTAATATAATGGCTACATCTCTTTGCTGTTCTTCTCCCCCCGAGTAAATAATCTTACAATCCTCTCCTGTCCTTATCTCTGCTCCTCTCCATCTCGTTTCCGATATTCCTAATATGTTAATCTTCTCTCTCTCCATTTCTTTTTTGATGTACTCCAACTTTCCATCTGCATTCATTGTTCTAACATTCCAAGTTCCTACCTTCAATGATATTAATCTTTTGCACCTAGTAGTCTGTTGACGGTCTGGAGTCACCTGGTGCGCATGACTATCCCTACCGGGCGAGGCTGCTCCTATGGAGCACTCATTTACGCCGTTTCTCTGATTATCGATAAGTGAACACAACATGATTTTCTTGGCATGTGTAAAGAAGGTAGTTTGCCATTGCTTTCCTTCCCAGCAGTGACCATACTGGTCAGTGACCGTAGCCATTGTCTTCTCAAAAAAGGAGATCCTCTGCCTACCGTCGTGAAGGTGGAGACCATAACCTACAACTATCTGACGGCTGCTCTCCATCTTCATCCACCACCTGCACCCATGGCTTCACGTAACCCTGATCGGGGGGCTAAACGGGTACTCCACCTTGCCCAAGGGTGTCCCGTAGGCTAGCGGAGGGAAGGAGGCGCCTTACTTCTCCTTTGATAGGGGATACCCCTACCCCGCTACCCAATTGGTTAAATTAATTGGCTGGAAATCGGGGGGGGGGGGGGGGGTGGAATATTAGTTACATGAGTGAATTATGTTCACAAAGGCAACATATATACATTTTTTTTATACAACACTGTCCACTGTCTGTCTTCTTCCTCTCTTCTTGTGGCAAATATGCCTCATTGAAGCATAAACCCTCACCGAATTCAGGTCAGTTTGACTTATCCTTTCCTATTTACTGCACCGCCCCTATCCCCATGTTCTCCCGATAATATTATATCTCTGGTTATCTTACCCGTGTCTGTTAGGGCCCCTTATGTTTCATTAGCTCGTGAGTTTCGGGAAGAAAAACGAACGAATGAACTTTATTTTCAACTAGTTAAAAATTGGGCACGCGGGCCCGCCAAACATGCTGCCCTTCTTATCTCTTTGCTCGTGTACAGAAGGCATTTCTAGCTATACTGTTATCAGGTTTCCTTTACGTGCTCCTATCCAGCGCCAGCATCTTTTCCTCACTTCTTGATTCTCTGGAGTCTGTCTGGTTCTCTCCGTAAATTCCGCTTGAATGATTCTGTCTCTCCATTTTAGTCTGTCTGTTATACACAAATACCAGTCTATGAAACTCTGTAGTTTATTTAAACTGTTTTCGTCTTTTTCGTTGTTTCTGATCTTACTGCAATACTGAATTGACGTTCAAGATATATATTCTAAGTTTGGTAGTAGATGTAATATCTTGTGACTTCCATAAACACTTCCTAGTGCTATGAACGCTCCTTTTGTAGTCTTCTTTAATATCTTTGTATGTATCACTATCTTTCTCTACATTGCTGCATAAAGGTGTAAGATTGCGCATCTTGAAGCAACGTTTCACCGAGGAAGTTCGGATTATTATTTGCATGATTATACGCAGTACCTTGGTTTTTCCTATGATGAATTGTAAAACCCAAATATATAAAACATGGTGCTAAAAGGGGAGCATTGGCTGAGAGATTACGGTGTTCGCATAAGACTCAGAAGGTACTAATTTCTACCTCATCACATAGCTAGAAATGGTCCCAATAGCTCCTGGGTTGAGTCAACAAATGCTAAGTACCCTGGCTGCTCCGTTCCTTGACGAGGGCTCACACAAACTCGTGCCAAGATACCACAAGTGCCGGAATTTAGGTGGTGACTGTGAAAAAGTAATGCAGTGATGTGTGTAACTTTTGTATGTATTTAGATGTTATTGTCAATGTGTTTATCTTTTTTACCAGCCTTTCGGTGGTTGATTTTGGAATAGCCCTTGCATCACAGTACCCGTGATATATTGGGTAGTGACATTGGGTACCTAGCATTCTCGGATAAGGGTGAAACACCGGAGGCACCGTGAACATATTGTGCACGTTAAAATCATTTGGAAATCACAAAGAGAAGGCCGTATAAGACCGTTCTCCTAGAAAAATTATTAGGAAATGAAACCTACACCCGAGAGCACGTGACTTTGGATGGAAGCTGGCCAAAGGAAGCACACCTTAAGCAAATGCTGGCTGAAGTATGACACACTAAACTTTGTAGTGCAAGCCTAGGTGTGGCCACTTCCGGTGAGAGAAGATCAAAGAAGAAAATACACCGTGCTACCTGGTAAAATATCTAGCTACATATCGTTTAAAAAACAACAACAGTCTCGAAGCAGGAACCTGTTATGGGATTGTAATGTTCCAGGACCAGCCGAGTTGAGTTGAGCTAAGAACCGACATCTCTGCACTCAGGACATTCCCAAACGCGTTCCGTCCCCTCGTTCAACAGCCAGCGATGAGTCATACTACTAATCGCTCCCATCGCTGTCTGATTGAAAGT
Organism: Cepaea nemoralis; assembly: GCA_014155875.1. Lineage (NCBI taxonomy): Eukaryota > Metazoa > Mollusca > Gastropoda > Stylommatophora > Helicidae > Cepaea > Cepaea nemoralis. The sequence continues at coordinate 720,394 of JACEFZ010027148.1, forward strand.
TCTCCTGGTATTCCTCTCAGTTTTGAGATTCTTTCAGAATCCCCTGCCGATCGCAGGGAATATCATTCTTTTAACATACGGGTTCTCAGTCTGTTTCCTCACCTTATCTACCTGATCTCACATGCGCTCGACCACCTCTCCCTTGTCTATAGGTAATCTACCACTAAAAGGTGCATCCCCTACCAGCTTATTACCGTGCTCATTCCCATTACCAAGGCAAAATATCCATACAATTCTCACAATCTCTGAAGCGCGGAAATCCATTCCGCACGAAACGCACCTTTCTCCACCTTACAAAGCATACTCCTCGAGTCCGTAATAAATGCGGTGTGTGTTGCAGTGGTCTCCTCTGACCAACGGAAGGCCGCTGTTACTGCTTCGAATTCCATTCTCATGCTGGAGGTCGTGGTCTCATATGCCAGACTCTCCTTTTTCAAGCATCGTCCATTAGCCTTCGCAATGAAACCCCACCCACTACGTCTGTTTCTCCCCACTAACCCATCATTGTAGATCACTGTCACCTTGATGTGTGTTACTCTGAATTCAGTGGTTGCACCTCACCTCTGGGAGGCCCGCTGCCCATCACACTTTACACGCCTGAGTGCACGGAGGACTAGGTCATCAGTCTTTCCCTCACTTATCAACTATCGAAACCTGGCTGACCGCGTTCATGTCATTATCAATGTAGCCTCCTTGCGATTACACGAACGCTTCCATGTGCTGGGTAATTGCTCATAGAAAGAGTTAAAGGATGTTGATTGCGTTGTATCTTTTTATGGAACTGTGGGATTTCCATGTTTATGAATTCCCACCCTACGTCAGTCCCCGTAATATTATATTGGCTACGAAGACAGTTGTCCGGGTTCAATCTCGGACATTCGCAAGATCCTGTTTTTGACCATGATATCCCCAAGATCCTGTTTTCTGACCACGGTATCTCCAAGATAGACCGAAACTGGCGCCGGATAACTTCCAGAAACGTATGTAAAAGATAGGAGGTGAGTAAGTGAACTAGCAAGCCCGTCTTTATTTGCCGTGATCTTGAATATGTGAAAACCTAACAAGTCACACGTCAACTGCATTACATTTCATAGGATTACAGCTTTACCCGATACTAAACAAGGCTGTTCTTTAGTGCAATGTGTCCACCTCATCTCAATCCGTGCTCTTTCGTCTAGATTTCTAATGACTGTGCCTGTTTATAAAAACCACCTTGGTGAATGAAACTAGGATGAAGATAAACTGTGCTCCATTGACCCTGACATTAGCAGTCAAGCTATGAATTGTTGTCTGCTTTCATCACTTTTGCTTGTGGCTTCAGCCCGATTGATGTCGTATTAAATAACCACGCAAATGTCTGTCACTGGAGGTTTAGAGGTTGAAACAAAGATAAACATGACCCTAGTTCACTTCCAAGTGGTAGTTTTGGAGACAGACTCAGGCAACCGGTGCACGAGGGGTAAAAAAAAGTCCGCCGTACACATCGTGAGCGAGTACTGTATACTCTGTAAGTCTGGGGAGGGGGGGGGGGGGGTTTAATCACAACCTCTATACTCCGTGTTGACTTCTTGAGCAGGCAGCCTGACACACTCGTCTCTGGAGAAAACATTCACAACTCACATCGGCAACGGTACACTTGTCGTAATGAATACAACCAAACAGTAAAACCTACAGGTGGTACCATGACAGATACTAATTTTTGGGTGTAACATGCTTGGCCTTCACGCGGCTGGATTGGCGCCAGTGGCATTTAATCACTTTAAAATAGCTTCACACTGAGGGTATTTACATTCAGGGTGATTTTGGTCGGGAAACCTGTGCCGGCATATGAGTAACGAGTATTATAGCTATTGCGTTACCGAGGCTCCTTCAAAATGTAGTTTTATCGGTAGCTTTTTGTTTTTGCGTGCTGACGAAGGCTGTCTAACCACCATGTCCATTTCGTCATTTGCGGTTGTATTTTGTAAAGCTCCACTTTCCGTGTCTGTTAATTTACTTCAAAGAGCAGTACGGCCGTGCAACAACAGATGTGTCATTTCATCATTCAGCATAAATAAATATAAACTAAACGTTTCAGTACATTAGCATTTACTTCAAAGACCTACACGCGGCAAATGAGCAGTTTTGCAAATAAGGACGATCTTCGTGTGAGATAACGGGAATAAAGGTAAAGAACTGCTTTAACACGTGCTGGAGCATATCGGAGAGATGGTACTAATCCCATATTGTATAGATCAATCGGTACTCCATGGAAAATGTGGTAAATATCACGCTGACCTCATTTATTTCTCATGACATGTTACTGTGCTCAATTTAAGCTGGATTGTGCCTGGAGCCTAGGTCAATTAACTGTTTAAAATCCACTTTGATGGGAATTCGAAAACATGATCACCAGGAAGGCAGGTAAGCGTGCTAACCACTGGAAGATAACGTGGTAATGAATAAATAAAGCTACGTTCCATATAATGAGCAAGTCCTACAAGACGCAAATGAAAACCGTAAACTGATTAGAGAAATTAGACGTAAACAGTCAACGTTTCATAGGCACGTTACGAGAAGAAACACATTGAGAACGTTTTGACAACTGGCAAGATTGTCATGAAATTGCCCGTAGGCTGTCCTTTTGTATTTCTGCGGTGTGGGGAAACCCCGTGCTAGTTTTAGCCGGCGGAAACCTGAGGAAATTCTTCTTTTTGTAATATTGTCTTGTCTTCCAGAAGTAAGCTTTAGGAGTTCTTTTTTTTTTTTACCCGGCGGGAGCTGACATTACAGAATTCCTTTTACACGTGATTCTGGGTATAAACTCAAAGAAATTAAAGTTCCCCAAAATAGCAGAACTTCTCGCTTTTCTTCCGAGACGTGGTCACAGAACCAAGGTCGAACGGTTGCCAGGTAACAGTTGTGTGGACGTCCGGAGAGAGAGAAAGGCCGTCTTCTAATAAGCCCGTCTGCTTTTTGGTTCTTGACTGATCCTGACAGCACTATGGCCAAGTTCAACCGGTGTTTGGTTCACTCTGAAATGTTCAGCCAGTGGTTTTGAGAATTAGGTAAAGTGAATCTGCATTCTTATATAGAAATAGTAAATGAGGTGTGGTATCGTCACGCGAATCGAGTACAACAGGCGTGCGTTGCTAAGCAGGCCGGTCGCGAATACTAATGAGATAGTATTGATCGGATGTGACGGCCGCGCTGACCGATAGCAGATCGTTTTCCAATAGCGATCTAACGCGCGTCATTGGTTATAACTGAATAACGTTACCGAATAACCGAGAGCCTGGTTCGTACCGGGGCCGTTCTCTCTTTCGTATGAATATAGGCACGACCTATTTACTGGAGGTTACTAGATAGGTAAACGGCTCCGTGGCGTAGTAGCATCGACACTCGTTATTCGGTGATTACGTACAGCAAGCGAGTTCAAGACATTATACCCGTATAGTGTTCGGGTTTGTGAAAAAAGGGATGGGTTGTCAACTATGCCGAGTGAATAATAATATCGTATCATTAGGGAGGGGGCAGCAGTGACGGAATATAAGGCGGGCGTTCGAGAGCGATCACGGCCCGATGATATCCTGATCTCTAAGATCGGTGATTAGTGAGCACTCATCTAACTGGGTTTCCAACGGAACCTTACTACTTCTACTTTATACTATCCTCTGTTTGCCTTATAATTTAATGAACATAATTATGAGAAACCAGAGGGGACATACTTAAATAGGCACGACACTCACACTCTCAAAGGAGAAAGGATAGGTGGCCTATACACTGTGTTTCTTCAATCTGGGACTAAGACTCAGAGGATACAGGAACTAGGGTGACTAAACGAAGCGAGATCGTCAGGGAAAACTGACATTCTCGGATAAGGGCTGAAATTTCCTCCAACAAACCCTGATCACGATCACATCGGCAAAGTAAGCCTCATTGACATTACAATAGAACACGTGGTGCAGTTACTATCTTGCCTTACCACAATGAAGCCACAAGCGATAATTTTGATTATGCTACGAGCGACCACGCTCCTAAGATCAGGTTCATCTGCAAGAGATTTTGAGGCGACACCTGGCACCAGTGGTGGGCCCAGAGTTTAACATTGATTCTGGAAAGGGCTACCATCGCTAGTAGTCCACTGGGCCTACTGCCTAACGTTTGACATTGCATTCCTTGTGTTGATTCTTCTGAACATTACTAGACGTTGATGTCTCCGATTCCAGTGAGTTCACTAGAACTACAACTGGAGCCTGAACTTTTGCTGGAGTGAGGGGTACATTCACCTATCAATCTGCCTAGTCTACACGGCAAGAAGGAGGATCATGACAAATCGGGTGAGAGACCTGTGAAGACCCAACGTACGGACAGGAACCTCAGACGCCCATTGATGATATCACTGATCGTCAACTGCTGATCCTTCTCGTCTGTGTGTGTGTGTGTGTGTGTGTGTGTGTGTGTGTGTGTGTGTGTGCTATACCTACTTCCTTCATCTCAACATGTCCTCTACTACACTATTATGTTAATATATCGAAGGTTCTTTCAAATGGCAATACCAGAGTTGAGTCGAAGTCTTCTGGAATGAGCCCCTAGAGGAGAAAGCCCCTAAGTTGCGTGAGTGAGAGAAAACTGAGTCCAGGGACCCGTGAGGGGTCAGGAGACCAACTACACCCGAGTTTTGGCCAGAACGCATCCTCAGTTGTAAAGCGTATCCATAGCCCAACCTATCCCCATTGGTATTGATACAAAGATTGAGGGGGAAAGAACAAGGGGATACCAGATATGTAAATACCTGAATGGCCTGTCCATGTGGAATGGTCGAGACAAGAACATAGAGCTGATCCACGACTCTGGTGATAGTGTGAGATGGCGAAACATGACCGCCCATGCTTACTGGCATGGCACATGATGATGACCATATAATTAATATTTAAAAATGTTAATATAATTCAATGAATTCACATTAAAGGTATGCATCTGCTTGTGGTACAAATTAAAATACAGCACATAAAAGTGGATCTATAATATACAATGAGAGCCGTGAATAACAGTGGAAAGAATGAGTTTAAAGAACAAATACCACCTCAGAAGTCGGAGTGGGTTCACCTAATGGCAAGAGGGAATGCTAACCTTCAAGCAAATCATCAATTCAGTGCTATCGCTAAAGCTAATAGTAGTAATAGCACGTATGTAGACCATGCTCGAGTTTAAAGCTAGCGAACGCTAACATGCCACAAATATAACTGTTAAATATTATGTGGAGTTATAATAATGAAAGCATACGAACTAACAATTATAAAACTAGTATTATTAATCAAATCAAAGGCACCAATAATGCAGTGTTTATACAGGGTGTTTGTAAGGTCTCACTACACGTTGTATGTAAGTTAAACACATTTGAAACATGCTTTATTCCGTTGATAACACCATTTTGTTTGGAGTGCACAGAATTAATCCAGCAGACGACAGTCATTTTCTGCATATTGCTTTACGATGGATTGTGGAGCACATTTTTTTTAATGACATCGTGTACTTCATTTTTAAAAAGCTTTTCTACATACAAAGTGTAGGGAAACTTTACAAACACCCTGTATAACACACAGTTCATAAATAAACACGCATGTATTGTCTGGCGTGCATAGAAGTAGATGAGAAAGAAGTAGAAACTAGAGGACGATATAATAGTGCTTTTATAATAAAAATAACGACAGATAAATAAACTAAACGGTAACAAGTAAAAATATGACTAGCACCTTGCTGTCTGGATATACGATAGTGTGCAAACTGGCGTTATACCTCTCCATAGCACAAAACCTCGTCTGAATTTAGATGCCCATGCAGCATGATCCCTATCTCGACCTGTCTAGTTTACTCCAGAGGAAAGGTAACACTAATACGTCTGGAACAAGACAAGCTGCAAAAGCTGCCGGTTCAGCAAAGCAATGCTCTAACGGTCTGCAGGTGGGGGATTCATCCTTGACCAGTTGCCGACTAAGGCTCAGAGCATGGTCTGCCCTGCCTTGACTACAAGCAGCAATAACAAGTAGATATAATAAAAGGAAAACTGCTTAATACATTATTACTCCATTTAAGATCGCGTTGCTTTCATTGCAGCCAGTATAAGGCCAGATGCAAGAATAACAATATTTTACTACTGTTATTCTATATCAGTTGCCTATATTGTTCTGGTGTTGCTTGCTTGATTGCTTGTGTTCGTTGGCTTGAGCTCCAACGCGAAGTCCTGTATGTCGGATAAAGGCATCCTACTGTCCAACATCAGTATGATGTCATACAGGACCTGAGGTTTGCGTGAGTATCCGTTGTCCCATGTCTGGCTTATTGGTGTGCAGACTGGTGGTTCCTCGCCGTACAGGCAGACACTCTCCGACTTCGAAGGAATCGGCGATCCTACTGACTTTAGCCAGGGCCCCGAAGGGACCTGTTGCCCAGGACGCTCGACGAGGACGCGTCAATAGGTCTTGGCCAGTATATAACCCGGCCCTGGTGCCTTGGAAACACCTCTGCGTCCCTGTTCTGGTGTATTTTCCCTTTTATTTCTGAAATCAGAATTTTTAAAAACATCAGGGTGAAATCAGATAGTATGAAATCCAACGGGGAATTACACTGGTGAGAGTGTGAATGATAATCCAGATGGTAACGCTTGGCCGCTGATAACCTTGTTGATTTTAGCCTTGTTACGACGCAACATGCATAATAACAACACTCATTGGATCTTGAAAAAAAAAGAGAATTGTGGAATACAATCTTGGAGAATGTAATAAAGAAGTAATAGACAAAGAAAGCTACAGGTTTGTTATTATCAGTATCATGTGTCATCTTGTGGGGAATGAAACTGGTGAGGCAGTGAATGATAAATCCAGACGGTTAATGCTTGGTCGCTGATAAACTTGTTGATTTTAGCATTGTTAAGACGCAGCGCGCACAATAACAACATTCACTTGATCCTTGGAGAAAGAGAACTATGGAACACAGTCTCAGAGAAAGTTAGAGTTATGTCATCATCATCCTGTGCCATGGCGATAAGTGTGGGGAGGGGGGTGGGGAGGGGTTCACCATCTCACACGATGACCAGAGTCTTGGAGACAGGTAAATGTCCTTGACCCGATTATATCATCTGGCCAAGATATCCAGGTATTTATACCCTTTCCCTCCCCCTTGTTCTTTTCTTATCAGGTCTGGTAGTCATCGCTCAGTTGTCAAGTGTATTTCTCCTCTTTTAAAGTTAGTTCATATCCTATACAGGACGTAGCTGTCAATCTCATCATTTTTAGCTGTTCGTGGTTCCTGGGCGAGTTGTTCTGTTGTTTGTTCAGTTGTTTGTCATTGCTTTCTGAACGACCGGTAACCATACCATTTTATAAAAACACTAATGTAAGGCAGTCTGCTGCCAGATCGCCTACAGCTATGTTTAGAGCGCGGTATGCGAGATTATGAATTGCGTCCTTAACCCCTTCGATGTCCAAAGCGTTTTGCCTGTCTACGTTTCATTTCTCTAATCAGTGTGCGGTTGTCTTGTGTAGGACTTTCTCATTCCTTGTTATGTCTGGCCATGGCATTCTTTGTATTTTTCATGGAAGCAACATTTCTACAGCCATCATATGTTTCCACTTGTCTGCTAAATATTCTCATTTAGGAAGTCTCTGTGGTCGAGTGGTTGGGCCGCCTGTCTCGAGCTCCGAAGGTTGTGGGTTCGATTCCGGCCAACGTCGTTCGGTTCACGACTGCGGTTTTCTCTGAGATTCCCTGGGGTCGTCGCTGGAGCTGTGAAGTTCGTGCTTTCTGCGTCACTTTCGGCAGGCAACCGTGTAGAAAGAGATCGAGCCGTATGGGATGAAACCCGGAGCAATTAAGTAGATCCGCTTGCATTTTAAAAATGTTCTCAGTAAAACAAGTTGCGTAACTTGTATTCTTATACATAACAAACTAGAATTCTGTTGCGCAAATTTTTGTCTTTTACTATTGTCCAGTTTATCTTCTCGCCCATGTGATACCGGAGTTTCTAAGGGAAGCAGAGAAAGCAACACTCTAACCTACCATGCATGTCGCAGGTGGCGACAAAGGTAGTTGGGCCCGGAGAAGCTATCCTATCCCGTGAAACACTTTAGCTGAAAAATCAAAGGAAATGAAGATGTGGTTGGGGCCTGTGTTCTATCGGAGAATTACGGGCGGAAGAAGAAGAAGCAGGAGCAGTAGTAGTAGTAGTAATAGTAGTAGTAGTAGTAGTAGTAGTAGCAGCAGCAGCAGCAGCAACAGCAGCAGCAGCAGAAGAAGAAGAAAAGAAGAAGAAGAAGAAGAAGAAGAAGAAGAAGAAGAAGAAGAAGAAGAAGAAGAAGAAGAAGAAGAAGAAGAAGAAGAAGAAGAAGAAGAAGAAGAAGAAGAAGAAGAAGAAGAAGAAGAAAAAAAAAAGAAGAAGCAGAAGAGGAAGCAGAAGAGGAAGAAGAAGAAGAAGAAGAAGAAGAAGAAGAAGAAGAAGAAGAAGAAGAAGAAGAAGAAGAAGAAGAAGAAGAAGAAGAAGAAGAAGAAGAAGAAGAAGAAGAAGAAGAAGAAGAAGAAGAAGAAGAAGAAGAAGAAGAAGAAGAAGAAGAAGAAGAAGAAGAAGAAGAAGAAGAAGAAGAAGAAGAAGAAGAAGAAGAGGAAGAAGAAGAAGAAATATGTATTCTGATTTCCACTTCTTTTTTTGTTTGTTTTGTTTTTGTTTTTTGTCTTCTGGTGGTTTCAGATAAATACATTTGTATATATTTCTCTTGTTTATGTTTAGTTTAGTTTAGTTTAGTCGATGGATCAACATCACGGCACACGGGTGTAACCCATATGTGCTCCGTTCTCCTCCTACCTCAAACCTGAGTCTGAAGAAACTCAGCTCAGTGTACTAACTCCGTAGCACCGGCGAGGTTCCTGAAATACTTTGGGTAGATTTTTAACTCGAAATTTATAATGTCGTGTTTTTATTTTGTCGTTCTTTTACATTTATAATGTGTTTCTCTTTCTCCGAGGATCAAGTGAATGTTGTTATTATGCGCGCATACGTCTTAACAATTAGTTAGTTAGTCAGTTATCAGTTGGGGTATCTTCATTGCACTCCGGACAGGTCCATAGGTGCTCAGATCCTCCCCCCAGCATATGCATCAGCGTCCGGTGGCTAATAGTGCCAGTTCTGTGTTGGTTGACGAGGCACCTCGTTTTCCCGATGTACCTCTCGCGTCTGGCCGTGCCGATTCTTACTCCCAAGTCTGTCATCCTGAACAGCGATTTGGATTCACTGACGTCAAAGTCCTCTGTTCTCACCATATCTTTAAGGACGATAATAACATCGGCACGATCCATGGGCTGGCCATCTACAGGGCGTGCAGAGCCAGCCAATTTATCAGCTCATTCATTTCCCTCGACTCCTCAGCGACTCAGTCCACTGTCTACGTACAGATCCAGCTTCGACCTTCTGAATCATGCTCATTGAATCACTTAGTACACACACGTTGATATAATGCTGTGATTCCAGCCATATGAAAGCCTGTGTAACTGCCATCACCTCCATCGTCATGCTGCTCGTGGTCATAGAGTGGGCACCACTGAATTCATGAATGGTTCGGCCCCCTGAACGGGCTGTAAATGCCCAGGCACTTCTCTGCTGCTTTACAACAGATCCATCTGTATAGATGAGCGCTTCGGGGTTATCTGAGTGTTCATAGATGAGTGCGTTAACCTCTGCATTGACAGCGGCAGGGTTCTGCTCTCTGCACCGTCTGTCGAGTGTGATAATGCAGGAGAAAGTGCACTTAAAAGCTGGAGGCACCGGCACCCATTCCTTGCCGGGGTTGATATTGGTAAGACTGCAGACCTGTCTGACGACATCTTCCGCCCGACCCATCCATGATTTGCCCCTTTTTAGCCAGTCACCCTTTTCTCTGAATATAGCGTCATGCAGAGGGTGCTGCTCATCTGCACTTATTTCTAAGTATGCACGAGCTCTCCAGATCTTGATCCTGTGTTCCATTTGTCGGGAAGTCAAGGAGGTATCTCATTGCTACACAGTTGGTGTCTCTCGTGCAGCCCAAAATGATGCGCATGGCTTTGTTTTGTACCTTTTCAATTCTTCCAATCTGTGTAGGGCTGACAGTGCATCTAAACAATGCTAAAATCAACACGTTTATCAGTGACAAAGCATTACGTCTGGAGTTATCATTCACTGCCTCACAAATTTCAAATCCCCACTGGATGGCACAAGATACTGACGATAACAAATCCTCATCTCGAGTTTATAAAATTGTAAACAAATGTTTCATGTTTACAAACATTGAAATGTTTTGTTTGTATGTTGTTGTTGTTGTTGTTGTTGTTGTTGTTGTTGTTGTTGTTGTTGTTGTTGTTGTTGTTGTTGTTGTTGTTGTTGTTGTTGTTGGGCGATCGCTCGCTTTAAACTCAACGGTAGTCCATACACGTGCTACTACTTATACATTGGAATGATTGTTTGTGTGTGAGCTAGTTTTCCCTATTACCAGTGTCCCTCATCATCAGGCGAAAAGACTCCGACGTCTGGGGTACTTGTGATTTACGTCCCCAAGTCAATAACGAGAAGTCAACAATTTATTCCAATTGACCGGTGTAGGGGTTGAACTCGGTACCCCTTCATCAGCACACTGGAAGTTCAATAGCTAGCGCTTTTACCCATTTGATCATGCTGACCTCATAACTTAAATTGATTTCTCATGTTTACAAAACTACAGCACCTAATTCCCGAATGTTTTCATCATTTACCGCGAGACGGCACTGTAAAACAGCCATACCCTTGGGGAAGTGATAGTCGACGGAGCAAATACAAACATGCTAAATAATGCACGCGAACCAGTTTTACACGCATACAGAATGTTGTTGCAAAAGTGGCTAGACGAAGTGCCGGAGGAGATGGAGATGAGAAAACATGTATGCAAGTGGTGGTTTACAGAAAGCCCAAATTCAAATATGCTCTTTGCAAAGTACAACCAAGCAAAATCAAACAGGTAATTTGTATTTTAACACATTGACTAACCAGCGTAATGCAATGAATTGGATTTATTTTAACTTTCGCTAGATTTGATCTCAAGCGTAGTTCATACAAGTGCTACGACATCTAGAGCAGTGGATTGATTGTTAGCTTTCCCTATTACCAGTGTCCCTAGCTATCAGGCAATCCCACTCCGACTTCTGAGGAACTTGTAATATACGTCCCCAGGTCACGGACGAGAGTAATATTTTAGTCCAACAGACACTGTGTAGGGTTGAACCCGCTGCCTCGGCATCAGCACACCGGATGTTTAAGAACGGGCGTACTTATCCATTTGGCTAAGCTAACCGTCCTGGGTGGGCTTGTATTCACGGTGCTTAGTATATCGCTATAATATAAAAATAAGAAAGCGACACACGGCATTCTTTGGTCATGTGATGAGTCGACAACTGGAAAATCCAGTCGGAAAAGAGGCAGAGGCAGGCCAAGAAGAATGATTCTGGATGGACTGAGACGGTGGCATGGAGGAATAACATCAGCAGAGTTGAACCAGAACGCCAAGGACAGAGATTTGTGGAAAGACATGAATGCTTACGCCAATTGGTTGGGCACAAGATGCAAGTTAAAATTCTAGTTGATCGCAAGCTGAAATACGCTTGTTTCTTCGGAAAGGTGCCGTCCTCATATATGCTCATTATCGTAATCGTCGTCGTCATTATTATCGTCATGTGCCATGCCGTGCGACATATCTGCAGAGAGGCATGGCTATAGTTGGGACGTTCGACAGACTGGGAAGTCAGTCTGGAGGTATTCTGTAACACCGAGATTTGTTCTAGAAGTTTTGTCCAGTGTGTGTCCTTGTCCTGTTTTGCGACCTCTGTGGCCAAAGTAGAATTAACATGTAAACGGAGCAGGTAGAAGGAACTATTAGAAGGAGCAAGTAGAAGGAACAAGTAGAATGAACAAGAAGTAGAAAAAAATGCTGAAGGAACATTTAGAAGGAACTATAAGTACCGCTGCGACACGGTGTTTCCCAGGGTGAATGGAATCTTGTCCCCCACACTTTTTCTAATCTTCAACAATGATCTTATTGCTAATTTACCACATGGAATTAAAGCGGCAATGTACGCTGATGACCTGGTTCTGTAGAGCACAAATGAACATGCATCAGTGGCCACCAGATCGCTACAAAGAGCTGTAGATAATTTGTTCCATGGGCAAACAGATGGTGTGTCAACATAAACACTGACAAGTGCAGCACCACTCTATTTACCCTCTCTCCAAGACAAAAGGCAGGGATCATTCAGATAAATGGAACACCCCTAAGAGAAGATAAAGAACCAACATACATTGGAGTAACATTTGATGGCAGGCTGACATGGAGAAAGCACATCAAAAAAGAAGTAGCAAAAGCCAATAGCCATCCTGAGAAAACTAAGTGGAACCACACGGGGAGCCAGTGGAAAAATACTTAGCAAAGTTTATCAGTAGAACATACGACCACACCTGGAATACGGGTCAACTGCGTGGTGTTCAGCATCAAAAAACACACTACACGAGCTAGACAAAGTGCAAAATAAAGCACTTAGAGTCACCACAGGAGGTATAAGATCAACCCCTATAGTGGAGATGGAGAAGATAGGGAGGACACAAGCACTTAGAGAGCGCAGAGATAGGAAAACGCTAATACAAGCAGAAATGTTCCTATGCTTGCCAGGCCACCCTATGAAGAAAAGATGTGAAAGCGTAGCTATGGGACGGTGGAAAAGAAGCAGTTTTATCCACCAGGCCAAACGGCTCTGCAGAGAAACCACCGATCTGCCCACAGTTGGTATCCCTCTGAAAACTATTCCAGAACAAACTGCATGGAAAGATGAACATTGACTATTACTACAAATCCAGACAAAAGTGAGAGGAATATTTGACAAGGAAGAACAGAACAGTGTACAGCGCAGAAGAGCCACACTCAGCTTCCTTGATGAAGAATACCCACAGGACCTTTGGATCCGAGTCTACACAGATGGGTCAACACAAAATGCTGTTTGAAATAGAGGAGCGGGAGTGTACATAGAATGCCCAAATAATACTAGGGACAAGGCCAGAGTACCAAATGGAAAGTACTGCCTTAACTATGATGCTGCAATTGAGGCAGTCAAGATAGCGATAGAGAAATTACTAAAAACCAGCCATGGTACACAACCTGTGGTGCTATTGACAGATGCAAAATCAGTACTCGGGGCTCTCCTGTCTGGGAAATTGCCAGTCTAAGGACACCATTTTCTGAACTTAGCAGTCAGTATAAGGTCACCATACAGTTGATACCATCCCACTGTGGAGTACCCGGAAACGACAGAGCTGATCGATTGGTTAAGGAAGAAACAAAAGAAGAACAGCCTGATGTGCCCGTTACATACCATCAAATGAACAGAATAATCAAATCAGTCAGAAAGCCATCAAAATCTGCTCAAGATGATTACCAAATTATGGACAGACCAGAACAAGTCATTATTCTGCTCCTCAGAACAGGAAACAATAGATTATGCAACTACATGTATACAAAATTCAAGATTGGTGAATCAGCCATGTGTACATGTGGATTGGCGTCGCAGACAGCAGAGCACATACTCCAAGACTGCCCAAATTACACTATATCTAGGCAAACCTTCTTGCCTAGAGAGACAACAGTGGAAGATAAACTCTATGGACCACTGACTGTACTAAAAAAGACAGTTAAATTCATAAAAGAGACAACATTGTAGTTATAGACATAGTTCAAGCGAACGAAAGAAGAAGGAGAAGGAACCATCACAAGAAGAAAGAAAAGGAAGGAACCAGTAGAAGAAACAATAAGTAGGAGCAAATAGAAGGAATCAGTAGATAGAATAAGTAGAATTAACAAGTCAACGTAAATAATAGGGAACAAATATGATGAACAATGCAATTAGGAGGAACAAGTTGAAGGGGGAAAAGATCAAAAGAACATGTAGAAGAAGGAAATAGAAGGGACAAAAAGAAGAAACAAGTAGAAGGAGCACGAAGGAATAGAAGGACGAATAGAAGGACAAAGTAGACGGACATTGTATAATGTACAAGTCGAAGGAGCTCGAAGAAAATTCAAGAAAAAGGGGAAAAAAGTAGACGAATTAAGAAGTAAGAAGGAAGGGAAGAGGTAGGGAATTGAAGGCCAAGGAAGAAAGATAAAAAGAAACATGGGAAGAAGATAGAAGAGAGATTTAAAAAACAAATAAGGAAGAAGAAAGGGTAAGGTAAAATTACAAAAAAACATAAATAAATCTATATATATAAAACAGAATTTATGTGTGTTTGTGGGTGGGTATGTGGAGATGTATTGGCTGCGTTCGATAACGGTCCATCCAATTGAGATGAAATTTTCTACACGTCTTCTTTTCATTGCTGTGCAATCGACTGTCATAGTATTTTACTAACTAAAATAGTATTTACTTTGAAAATTTAATAATTAAATTTACATTATCATTTCAATATAGCAAGGGGACATAACATAAGAAAAGTTATTTCAATGGGCATAACTTTTACTAACATTCCTATTACTCTATATATAGATTGTTGCATAGTTTTCAAAGATTTATAAACTCTTTGTCCATAGTTATTTACAGGCATATGAGTTATAATAAATAATGATATAATCTTTAAGGCATTTTCATAGTTTTCATAAAAATAATGCATGTATTTAAATAGTGAAAATTTTCTAACCCATCTTTTTATTTTGCTTCAACAGCACATTAATTTTTTTTAACATTCTCATATGTGCGGCGCGTTACACCCACGTTAGGTATTTCTGATGACCGTTGTCAAAGAATTGCTTCAAAAGAGATGTTGAATGAAAGAATGTATGAGAGGAAATAGAGAAGAAGGGCAGAATGTAGGACGGGCCTGCGAAAGATTTTCGTTCGTTTAAAAAAAAAAGTAATTTTTTGTGATAGAAAGTTAGTTGCATATCGTTTGCAGTCAACCCACCGCACACCATTTATTGGCTGTTCGTGATATCTTGGTAAGTTTACTTTAGATAGATCTCTTCCAATCATATTTTCTACTATCAATCTATCTATTCTTCTATTCTATCTATATTTTTAACGGGAACGGGCCGAACATAGATAGATAGATAGATAGATAGATAGATAGATAGATAGATAGATAGATAGATAGATAGATAGATAGATAGATAGATAGATAGATAGATAGATAGATAGATAGATAGATAGATAGATAGATAGATAGATAGATAGATAGATAGATAGATAGATAGATAGATAGATAGATAGATAGATAGATAGATAGATAGATAGATAGATAGATAGATAGATAGATAGATAGATAGATAGATAGATAGATAGATAGATAGATAGATAGATAGATAGATAGATAGATAGATAGATAGATAGATAGATAGATAGATAGATAGATAGATAGATAGATAGATAGATAGATAGATAGATAGATAGATAGATAGATAGATAGATAGATAGATAGATAGATAGATAGATAGATAGATAGATAGATAGATAGATAGATAGATAGATAGATAGATAGATAGATAGATAGATAGATAGATAGATAGATAGATAGATAGATAGATAGATAGATAGATAGATAGATAGATAGATAGATAGATAGATAGATAGATAGATAGATAGATAGATAGATAGATAGATAGATAGATAGATAGATAGATAGATAGATAGATAGATAGATAGATAGATAGATAGATAGATAGATAGATAGATAGATAGATAGATAGATAGATAGATAGATAGATAGATAGATAGATAGATAGATAGATAGATAGATAGATAGATAGATAGATAGATAGATAGATAGATAGATAGATAGATAGATAGATAGATAGATAGATAGATAGATAGATAGATAGATAGATAGATAGATAGATAGATAGATAGATAGATAGATAGATAGATAGATAGATAGATAGATAGATAGATAGATAGATAGATAGATAGATAGATAGATAGATAGATAGATAGATAGATAGATAGATAGATAGATAGATAGATAGATAGATAGATAGATAGATAGATAGATAGATAGATAGATAGATAGATAGATAGATAGATAGATAGATAGATAGATAGATAGATAGATAGATAGATAGATAGATAGATAGATAGATAGATAGATAGATAGATAGATAGATAGATAGATAGATAGATAGATAGATAGATAGATAGATAGATAGATAGATAGATAGATAGATAGATAGATAGATAGATAGATAGATAGATAGATAGATAGATAGATAGATAGATAGATAGATAGATAGATAGATAGATAGATAGATAGATAGATAGATAGATAGATAGATAGATAGATAGATAGATAGATAGATAGATAGATAGATAGATAGATAGATAGATAGATAGATAGATAGATAGATAGATAGATAGATAGATAGATAGATAGATAGATAGATAGATAGATAGATAGATAGATAGATAGATAGATAGATAGATAGATAGATAGATAGATAGATAGATAGATAGATAGATAGATAGATAGATAGATAGATAGATAGATAGATAGATAGATAGATAGATAGATCAGACAGATAGATAGATCAGACAGACAGACAGACAGACAGACAGACAGACAGACAGACAGACAGTCGGGAACGGGAGCTTATTTGACTACTTATATGAATTAAATTAGATGCTCCCCACCAGGGAATGGGTGAAGCCGGGTCGGGTCAGACAGACAGACAGATAGACATACAGACAGATAGTCGGGAACGGGAACGGGAGCTTAGATGACTACTTATATGAATTAAATGAGATGCTCCCCACCAGGAGCTGGGCGAAGCCGGGCCGGGTCAGACAGACTGACAGACAGACAGACAAGCAGACAGACAGATAGATAGATAGATCCCCGCCAGGGCCTAGGCGAAGCCGGGCCGGGTCAGCTAGTAAATAAATAAAAAGAAAGCGGTAAATAAATAAAAAGAAAGAAAGAATGGAAAGGCTAAAGAAGAACGGAGAGGCTAAGAAACAGAAAGAAGGAGAAGGAAGAAAAATGAAAAAGAAGTAATAGGAAGACGGTGCAAGAAAACCAATAATACGCATCACGTCTAAGAAACAGCTTATAGCAAGTTGTTACGAAGAATAAGCTCTTGTTGCTACGACAACATTACCTCCCTACCACCTCTGGCGAACGCGGAAGAAGAACAACACACGCTACAGTCCGTCTAGCAGGTGGAAATAGCTCAAATAATAATCTCTGACCAATCCAGCCAACCGTGATAACAACCAAACACGTGTTTCGCGTGTATCATTCTTTCGTCGGCGTCGTCTTAAGGATTACACAACAAATTCCTGTAATCGCTGAATGCACGTGTGTTTGCACGTGCAAACACCTCATGCGCAATTGAGTAAATCACATATTACGTTTGTTTAATTTCATGTGAAAGGCTTCAGGCTGCACAAATGTAATAATCGGAACGGAAGTGCACGTTATGGAAGAACTGGAGAAACAAATATGGAACACTTAACACCATTATTTGTTATTTTATTGAATCAGTATTCTTATCGCCCGTGTGTTATCGAGGTCCATAGAGAAGCAAAGACACTGCTACCTATCATGCATGTCGTAAGAGGCGGTTGGTGTGAGACTGGCTACGTCACCCCTTAGATACATTTAGATACAAAATCCAACCAGTCATGAATAAGATTTAGAGAACGTGGCGGGAGTAGGCTGAGAGTCTATGCTCCATTAGCAGATGAGAAGCAGACAACGCGAGAAGAATGTTCCTATAATAAAACTGCTTCTTCCTCTGGGTAATGGGTTCAAGTCTCGTTGACAATGAAATGCCCATAACGTGAGTGACATTCTTGCGAACTTTGGCCTAATCTCCATATTGGGTATAGCCAATCATAACCCGGCTACATCCTCATATACTTCTCTGTAGAAGTGAAGTTTCAGTACCAGCTACTCACACCCAGCTGATTTCTCAGCTTACAAAGTGGGTGGGAGGATTTTCATCACAATCACGGCGGAGATGGTACTTTGTCAACGGGTCGGGAGTGAAGTCTCTAAACCAAACTCAATCCGACAGATACGACCCGTTCGGATAGAAAATTTAAACTCGGTCTTTCATATTGTGCACAAACAACAACAACAACAACAACAACAACAACAACAACAACAACAACAACGCAATTGCTCCCATTGCAAACAATGCGCTACATTTCATATAGACCAATATTGCTGAATACTTCTTTCCTTGCAGAAGGTAGCTAAGATGACTGCGAACTGCGCCGATAATGTCATGACCACGGTGGGATACTACTAGCTCGACGCCTGGACTGGTCGCCTGCGAAAAGTAAGGAACAGATTGGCCACCTATAACTTCCTACATTCAGGCCTACCAAATTTGAGGGCGCTATCACACCACAGATCTAAAGCACGAAACTGCTTCGGGACAATTACTACTATTATACTTCTCTCCACGGAAGATGCGTGAGAAGCCACTTACTACATTTTATGTTGAACGAGAGGAACGGCTGCTGGTGTTGCCCATGAATGTGTCAGTTCTCATACGGAGATACTTGTTTATTCTTCGTCATGACTATAGTTCATTCAGCCCAGAAAAAAAATACTTAAAAGCGAAGTTTATGTGCAGCAATATCACGTAGGCAAAGCCTTACTATTTTAATTGTTTGTTGGCAACCTTCAGAAGCCAACAGCGTGAGAAAAGTAGTTCCCATGTCTTGACTATTCATTCATCTTTAGGAAATGATTATTGCCTTTCTGATGGAAGTGTCGATTTTACTTGATGGCAGCCTTTAGAAGACAACAGCGTCGGACAGACTAGTTCTCAAGTTCAATTCACCTTTATGGATTATTTTTCTAATGAAAGTGTCAGTAAAATAAAAAAGATCTATCTTTTTCTCCTTTTTTGTACGTCTTATCCCAGAATTGGGGCAACACGCTCATTGAAAGCCCTCCTATCCTTAGCTATCTAATGGAGCTCCGTCCATGCCCTTCCTCTATTATTCGTTTGTTTACTACGTTCCTCCGTGTTGTAGGTCTTGCTCTGTTTCTGTTACCCTGTGAATTCCACACAACGGTCTTTCTAGTTGTACTACTCTCAGGTTTTCTCAATGTATGTCTTATACAGCAACGGCGTCCTTTCTTTACGTCTTGGTTCACTTGTGTTTGTTTAGTTCTCTCCATGAGCTCCACATTGACCATTCTGTCGTATCATTTCAGTTCTTTTATTATGCGCAAGCACCACTTAAAGAATGGTTGTAGTTTATTTATAATATAATTTTAGTTAAATATTTATAAGGAAGTATAATAAAATGTATGCTATTGATCTTACAATATAAAAAAATACAAACAACGCAATATTTTGATATAATGTCTTTTACGGGCAGACAAAACACAGAACGTCGGTAAACAGCTGACACAAACATGAGGAAACGAGAGGATGAAAACGTAATGCACAATGATCAGAATGATAATATATAAATAATGATAAAACTAAAAATAAAGCAATGCCAATGTATCATCACCATCTGGGGTCATGGCAAAAAGCTAGGGCGGTCATGACTCGTCTTTCACATAGTCACCAGAGTCACGGATGAGCTCAGTGTTCTTACCTATTAATATATTTATATGAAATAAAAGTTTCAAAGCATGTTTCAAGTAAGAGGATCCACTTCATTGTAAAGGGTTTTATTCCCTGCAGCTCGTTCTCTTTCTGCAGAGTGGTCTGTCGAAAACTTCGCACCCAGTAACAACTCCGTAGCTCCAGGGACGATACCCAGGATCTCCCAAACAAATGTACTCATGAACCGAATAAACCCACGGCCTTCCGAGTGCGATAGAGGAGGCTTATCTACTCCGCCACGGAAACCCCCGTAATATGCAGCTATGGTGGACACACCGAGGTTCGAATCTACCTCTAATCGCTAACAGCTGAAATAACTCTAGCAGTTTAACATACAGCCATCTAGCCACCCCAAAATGATCCCCATGCATTACATAGAAAATATGACTCAGCTGTAAGTTGACGTTGTGCCTCTTGTCTGCACTTGGAAGATAACATTATATTTGTTTATATTCCATCCATCCATCATGTGCCATGCCGATGAGCGTGGGCGGTCATGATTCGCCACTTCACTCGATCACTAGAGTCGTGGATCAGCTCAGTGTTCCTGTATCGACCATGCCACGTGACCAAGCTATCCAGATATTACTGCTCTGTCTTCCCCTTGTTCTCTTCCCCTCGATCTTGCCAGTTCTCACCAAGTTTTCCAATTTATTTCTTTTAATAACATGCCCAAAATATTAGGACTGTCTACGTCTAATTTCTCTAATCGGTTTACGAGTTTCATTTGTTTATTGCAAAACTTGGTCATTGGTTTTTCTATCTGTCCATGGTATTTTTTGCATTTTCCCCAGAAACCACATTTCTACAGCCGTCAGATTTTTTTCAGTTTGTTTCCTCATTGTCCACGCTTCATATCCATACAAAAGTACAGTGTTTAAATTGCAAGACTCGATATTGCACAATCTTATTGATATTTGTGCAGATCATGCAGCAGTCCTGTTAGACACACACACACACACACACACACACACACACACACACACAAATACACACACACATACACACACACACACACACACGAGCGCGCGTTATCATCATCACCATCCAATGGTTGCCCTACACAGAACCTTTCCCTCACGAAATATTTTCTATCACAAGCCAGATGCCGTTACTCCTGTCATGTGTAAATTATCTATTACATTTTGAAGCCATCTACATTATAGTTTGCTTCTTCTCTGCTTCCCTAAAATACCCCTCTCTCTTCCTATTTCTCTCTCTCTCTCTCTCTCTCTCTCTCTCTCTCTCTCTCTCTCTCTCTCTCTCTCTCTCTCTCTCTCTCTCTCTCTCTCTCTCTCTCTCTCTCTCTCTTTATTTGTACCAGACATTCATGTCTCTTAACATGCCCACAATTGTTAATTTTCCTCGACTTTAATTGTCTTAACAACCAATCTTCCTCACTATTAAGTTCTTATTTGACAGTATGTGTTCCTTATTGTCCATTACATTTCCAATATACTTCTGTAATACTTATATTTAAAGAGTGCGTATGAAAAGAAATGAGTGTGTGTGTGTGTGTGTGTGTGCGCGCGCGCGTGTGTGTGTGTGTGGGGTAAAGGACAATATTCAACGCCTTGGTGGGTATTCTATATATGGTGCCAGTCCATAATCTGTATAGACTATCGACACTCTGTCGATGATAAAGTTAATATCACCCCGGCCTTGCTTACTTCACAGAACATTTCCCGATAACCATTTAGTTCCTGTACGCACTGAGAGCCCAGCGCATTGTTTTAAAATCTCCGTCTCGATATGGATTTTAACACCCCGCCGGGTAATTGTGGTAATACTGCATTGTTTATTCAGTTGCATTTCCTTTACAGGACATCGCAGTCAACCTCAGCATTATTTTTACTGTTTGTGATTTCTTGTTCAGTAGTTTGTCATTATTTTTTTTAAATGGCCGATACTCATATTATTGTAATGAAACCAACGCAAAGCGGTCTGCTTCCAAATCGGCTGTAATTGTGTTTAGAACGCCGTATGCGGAATTGCGAACCGCGTTCGTCATGCCTTCGTCACGGCGCCGACTGATATCGGATATAAACTACCTAAATGACTTTTCATCTTGCTTATGATCGAGAGGTTTTCCGGAAGGTTGTTATGGGAGCTAGATTCTGCAAAGGACCTGCTACTGAATGAATGAATTAATAAGTGAAATGACTTTTGCATTTACGGTTGTCTGGATAAGTCATTTCCTCGTTGATCCCATGGGAGCTGTACAAACAAAACAAGGAAGCCTTATGCTAAACATCTGACCGTGTTAACTAAGTTGTGTTCTCACTCATCTTTGACTGTAGTCTAGCACATTACGACTTTGTGTGCAGTGACTCACATGGTACGAAGGAACTCATCATACGTTAATCACCAACTACATTTATGACCAAAACACATTGCGTTTTCTTTACCCCCGTCAGCTCAAGACGTTTATAATTTAATACTTTTTCATTATCATCATCATCTTGTGCCATGCTGATAAGCGTGGGCGGTCATATTTGCCATCTCACACGTTCACCAGTTTTGAATCAGGTCGGTAGGTTTATCCCGATTATGACACGTGTCTAAGTCATGCACATATTTATAGCTGTGTAGTTCCCTTGATCTTTCCCCACCAGTTGTATCATTTGTCATTTAAATTTAAGTCTATTTCTCTACATAGTGTGCCCATAAAATTCTTTACTGGCCTCGTGAAAAATTGTCTAATAAAATGATGTTGTTAATTTGATTTTGAATCGTAAGTGTTTTCGTGTTTCTGTCCTTCCATGGTATCCCTTGATTCTCGATAAAAACAACATTTCCTCTGTCATTAGATGTTTCGCTGCTTGTCTGCTAACTGTCCATGTTTCACATACATACAACAGTGTAGGTTCTTTATAGTAGTATTCTAGCACTGTTTTTAAAAAGCAACACTATATGTTATATATAGCATTTAGGAGTCAGCATGGCCGAATGGATAAGGGCGCTCGTTCGGAAGCATCCGGTGTGCTGATTTTGAAGTAGCGGGTTCACTCCCTACACTTGTCAGTTGGATTAAAATGTTAAATTCTCGTCCTTGACTTGAGGACTAAATTACAAGTACCTGTGAATCGGACTGGGGTCTCCTGATGGCGAGGGACACTGGTAATAGGGAAAGCTAATCCGCACGCAAACACCAGTCTAGTGCACTAGAAGTAGTAATGTATGGGCGACGCTTGAGTTAAAAGCGAGCGAAAACAATTGCATTTTAGCATTCTTTTCTCACTGCAACTCTATGGGTTCTAAATGGCATATTAACACTCTTTTCCTCACTGCAAGTAACATTACCAGACAACATAAACACCAGTTGTTGGACAGACTAACATGGTGATGATGATAATGGTGATGGTCGTGGTGGTGGTGCAGCTGTTGTTGCTGCTGATGCTATCACAGTAAAATGCTTACAATTCTTCGCCGTATTTAGAACAGTCATCAGTTTGGCTTAGCAATGTAGCTATGAGCAAGAAACTGATTATGTCTATTAGCAAATGCTGCGCAAAACCAACGATCGCTTAAAATAAAAGTCACCAGCTTTGTTGGAAACAAACAGCAGGAACAGAAAATTAGGTTAACACCCAATGACAGAAAGGGCTTTATGTGAATGTGAAAGTGCAAATGTCAATGACACTGTCTGTAATGGGCAATGCAGTTAGTGGGTGTCATTCAGACGGCTTGGGCTAGTATTCTGGAACACCTGGGTTTTAAATATGAGAAAATGTGCGCAGTAAACGTTGTAGATTGTATGTGCGGTGATGTGCATGTTTTAAATATGAGAAAATGTGCGCAGTAAACGTTGTAGATTATATGTGCGGTGATGTGCATGTTTTAAATATGAGAAAATATGCGCTGTAAAAGTACAGATCATGGTGTCATGAGAAATTGTGCATCCTTAATATAGCTTAAAATTGATGGGAAAAATAAAGAATATTTACTGGAAATAGGAAGCAGCAATGAATTGGAGAAATAAACAGCCAATTATGAACTGATGAAACAAGGAGTAAGGCAAGTTTGTGTTTTGTCATTGGATTGCTTCTCTCTATCTCTCTCTCTCTCTGTCTGTCTGTCTGTCTGTCTGTCTGTCTGTCTGTCTGTCTGTCTGTCTGTCTGTCTGTCTGTCTGTCTGTCTGTCTGTCTCTCTCTCTCTCTTTCTCTCTCTCTCTCTCTCTCTCTCTCTCTTTCTCTCTCTCTCTCTCTCTCTCTCTCTCTCTCTCTCTCTCTCTCTCTCAAATAACACAAATATATGGAAGGCTATTAACTCGCTAACCAACAAGAAATACTCTTCAGAGTCAGCAATACCGAGCACTATAACATGCGAGGATTTCAGTTGCTTCTTTCAATCAGAAATAGAGAATCTAAAGTCCTCAGTACCAGGCTCAGCTTGTAATTTAAGCTCACTGTCATCATTCTGTGAAGAGAAATGCTCTAGAAATACTCCCCCTGAGATTCCCTTGATGTCTGTTGCAGAAGTATCTAAATATCTCTCAAATCTCAAAGCAACAAATTCACAAGGCCTAAATGGTATCAGTAATAAAATTATTCGCTGTGCTGCACCAATTATTAGTGAGTCCTTGACGTTCATATCTAACCAATGCCTGTACAAAAACTACTTTCCATCTGCCTTTAAAATTGCTAAAGTTTATCCTCTACTTAAAAATGGCTCAACTGATAATAGCGTCTTGGGTAATTATAGACCAATTTCCTTACTATCGTCGCTATCAAAGCCATTAGAAAAACACATACATAAAATAACATTACACCATTTAATTAACAACGATCTAATAATTGACAGTCAATCTGGGTTTCGATCTAAACATTCTTGCCATAGTGCCCTAACAAAAATGACCGATAACTGGCATCTTTGTATCAACAATGGCAACATTTGTGGAGCAGTATTTGTAGACTTTAAAAAGGCCTTTGATATGGTAGATCATGATATTTTAATTAGAAAATTCAAACAAATGAAGACTAGCACCAGTAAGGTGAACCTAATTACGTCATTTTTATCCGTCAGACAACAAGTAGTGTCCTTAAATAATTGTATATCAAGACCCACACAACTTAATATTGGTGTGCCTCAGGGCTCAATACTAGGACCGCTGCTTTTTACAGTTTATAATAACGATCTTCCTTTATATCTCAATACTTCGTGTGACCTATTTGTAGACGAATGCACTATATACATTAGTCAAGAGAACCTTAGTGACTTAGAGAGCTCTTTACAAAACGAACTTGATAACCTTAGTAGATGGAGCAATGAAAACCGCATGATTATTAACATCGACAAAACCAAATCCATGCTAATAACGACCAGACAAAAACTACAGACCCTAGCCATAACTGGGGCTCCGCTCGATCTCCACGTGGACACGTTACCTATAGTTAATGTAAATGAACACAAAATATTAGGTCTTTTAATTGACAGACATCTAAACTGGAGCTCTCATGTTCACGTCCTCACCAAGAGAATAGAACAAAAAGTTTACCAACTTACTAAAATTCAGCACTTCTTGGATGAAAGCACACGAAAAATATTTTATGCATGCTATATCCAATCAGTTCGTCCCCCGCTGGTGACTTGCGGGATAACTGAGCCGGCCGCTCAGAAAGCAATGGCAAACTACTGAGCGTAATCTTGCCAAGAAATCAACAGACAGCTGAAAGATGCTGCTGTTGACAGCGATGTCCTGTAAAAGGATATGTGAATTTAAAAAAACAAATATCCAATCACCTCTCGACTACTGTCCCACAGTCTGGGATGGGTGCCCTAAATCTAATATAAAACGACTGTGTTCGCTTGAAAACCGCGCTATACTTCTAGTTTCTGGCATAAAGCACGTTGAAAGCAATAACTTATATAGTCATCTAAGATTTCTACCACTTCGAAAGCGATTCCTTTTTAACAAAGCCAAATTAGTGAATAAAATTATATCTGAAAATACCTCAGAGTATCTTTTACCGTTAATTCAATCTAATGCAATGAACAGTAAGCGCTTAAATTTATTACAGGTTCCAAAGCCTAGATTGGACTTATACAAAACATGTTTTGCGTATTCTGGTGCTCACTTGTGGAATAGCCTTCCACCAGATCTGAAAACGCCAATGAGTCCCTACACATTCAACCGAAAACTCTTTCAATACTTACTTCATATCGACTATATGCCTCCATAAGTCACCTACTGGTATAAGTTTTTCACTATCATTTTTCACTGTGTGAGTGGGAGAGTGGGTGAGAGAGTGAGTAAGAAAGAGTGTGAGTGAGAGAGTGAGTATGAGACAGAGAAAGTGAGAGAGTATGTATGCGAGTGTGCCTACAAGAGTGAAAGAGTAAGTGAATATCTGTGTACATGTATGTGTGAGAGATTGAGTGAGAGAATGAGTTAGTGTGACAGAGAGGTTGTGTTGTGTGTATACCTGTCTGTGTGAGAGAGTGAGTGTGAGTTAGAGAGCCGCTGAGTGAGTGAGTAAGTAAGGGAGATAGTTAGTGAGTGAGGGGGAGAATTTGTGTGTATGTGCGTGTGTGTGTGTGAGTGTGAGAGCGAGTGAGTGTGCAAGAGAGAAACAGTGGGTGAGTGAGAGAGTGCATGAGAAGATAATAAGTGAGAGAGAGAGAGTGTGTGTGTGTGTGTGTACTTGTCTGTGCGAGTAAGAGAGTGAGTTAGTGTGGTTTAGAGAGTAAATGAGTGAGTGTGAGTGAGAGGGTGAGATTATGTGAGGCAGCGTGTATGTGTGAGTAAGTGTGTGTGTGGGTGGATGGGTGGGTGTGTGTAAGTGTGTCCATATGTGTGTATGCGTGTGTTTATATGGGTGTATGTGTGTGCACGTCTGAATGTGCGTATGGGTGTGTATGTGTAAGTGTGTGTAAATGTGTGTTTGTGTGTGTGCTTGTGTGTATGTATGTGCATATGTATGTGTGTATGTGTGCATGCATGCAGTGTATGCGAGGGAGTGTGTATTTGTGTGTATGTGTGTGTAAGTATGGGTGTGGATGTGTGTATGTGTGCGTGGGTATATGTGTGTGTATTTGCGTGCGTATATTGTGTGTATACTCGTGTGTGTATGTGTATATGTTTTCGTGTGTATGCGAGGGAGTGTGTATTTGATAGCGAGAGGGTGTGTGTCTGTCTGTGTGTGAGTGAGAGTGAAAGATAGTGTGATGTCAAGTAAATGAAAGATGGAGAGGGTGACTTAATGGGTGAAATAGTGATTGCGATAGAGAGAGAGAGAGAGAGAGAGAGAGAGAGAGAGAGAGAGAGAAAGCGAACGAGAGAGAGAGAGACAGTGGAAGAATGGATTTGTTAGTGCGTGTGTGTGTGTGTGCGCGCGCATTGTTTGTGAGTGTCTATGGTGGGTGTTAGTGAGAAGAGAGAGAGACAGAGAGAGAGAGAGAGTGAGTGAGAGAGAGAGAGATATATATTTAAGCGCACGCATATCATGTAACATGCTACTCCATATATTGTGTGTATTCTCATGTTCATATTATCATTTTGAATGCCAATTGATGTTATAATTTATAAAATGAACACATTTACATCACTGTAGAGTGGGTGAGACAGTTAGGGAGCATGAGTGAGAGAAATAGAGTTAATGAGTGTGTGTGTGTGTGTGTGTGTGTGTGTGTGTGTGTGTGTGTGTGTGTGTGTGTGTGATAAAGAGAGAGAGAGAGAGAGAGAGAGAGAGAGAGAGAGAGAGAGAGAGAGAGAGAGAGAGTTGAGTGCACGCATGTCCTGTAACATGCCATTCCATATTTTTTGTGTATTTTCATCTTTCACATTATCATTTTGTATGTACGCCACTTGATTTTATCATGTAGATGGGTGTGTCTATATATATATGTGTGTGTGTGTGTGTGTGTGTGTGTGTGTGTGTGTGTGTGTGTGTGTGTTTATATGTGTGGATGTATGTGTGTGTGCATGTCGTATGTATGTATGGATGTATATTTGTGTACATGTGTGTATGTGTGTGTGTTTGTGTGTCTGTGTATGTCTGTACGTGTGTTAAGGTGTGCGTTCACGTGTGTTTATACGTGTTTATATGTATGTGTTGTGTATATGTGTGTATGTATATGTGTGTATGTATGTGTGTGTGTGCTCGTGTATATATGTGTATATTTTTGTGTGTGTAAGTGTGCATGCATGCAATGTATGCGAGGGAGTGTGTATTCATGTGTTATCTGAGTACGTATGCGTAAGTATGTGTATGCGGGTGTGGATGTGTGTAGGTGTGTGTATGTGCGTGGGTATAAGTGTATATTTGCGTGTGTATGTTGTTTGTGAGTCTGTGTGTAGTGTGTATGAGAGAGAGAGAGAGAGAGAGAGAGAGAGAGAGAGAGAGAGAGAGAGAGAGTTGAGCGCACGCAAGGCATCTAACATGCTATTCCATATTTTTTTGTGTATTCTCATTTTCATTGTATCATTATGAATGCCACTTGATTTTAACATGCGTAGAATTAACACATGTAAATTACTGTAGTGTGAGTGAGAGAGTTAGTGAGTGAGAGAGTTAGTGAGTGTGAGTGAGAAAGAGTGAATGAGTGTGAGAGTGTGTGTATATCTAAGAGAGAGAGAGAGAGAGAGAGAGAGAGAGAGAGAGAGAGAGAGAGAGAGAGAGAGAGAGAGAGAGAGAGAGAGTTGAGCGCACGCATGTTATGTAACATGCTATTCCATATTTTTTATGTATTCTCATCTTTCATATTACGAAGTATCATTTTGTATACCACTTGATTTTATCATGTATAATATAATCGCATGCACACTACTGTAGAGTGAGTGAGAGAGTAAGTGAGTGTGTGAGTAAGGGAGTGTGAGTAGTGTATGTCTGTGTGCGTGTATATATATATATATATATATATATATATATATATATATATATATATATATATATATATATATATATATATATATATATATATATCAATCATCATCATCAAGTGCCGTGCCGGCTGGCGTTCATGGCTCTCCATAGATCTCGGTCTTTGGTTTTCTGGATCAACTCTGCTGCTGATATTCCTCCATGCCACCGTCTCAATCCATCCAGCATCACTTCTCTTGGTCTACCTCTGCCTCTCTTCCCCTCGATCTTTCCAGTTGTTACGATGTTTTCCAATGCCTCTCTTCTCATCACATGACCGAGGAAAGCTGTTTGTCTCTGTCTTATTGTTGTGTATAATGTTCTAGTTTCGTTAGCCTGTTTCAGGCAGTCGTCGTTAGTTACTCTGGCAGTCCAAGGAATTCGCAACATTCGTCTCAGGAACCACATCTCTGTTGCTTCTAATTTCTTCTTAATTTGTTCATTTACATTCCAAGATTCACTGCCATACAGCAAAACTGGTTCTACATAGCATTTCAGCACTCTCTTTCTTACATTCAGTGATAGTGACTTATTGCATAAGATACTCTTCATTTTCTGAAATGCGGCTTTTGCCTGCCCTATTCTGCTCCTAATCTCTGTTGTACATCTTCCATCTGATGTTATAAATGCCCCTAGGTATCTAAAATTATCAACTTGGTTAGGATTTTCCCTTCTATTTCTATGTCACATTTTGGTGTCACCATTTTCTTTGATATTACCATTGTTACTGTTTTCTTGATATTCAAGGAGAGTCCTTTCCTTGCACTCTCTGTTACTACAACGTCTAATAATTGTTGTAGGTCTGTTGAATTATCCGCCACCAATACTGTGTCATCTGCATAGCGTATATTATTTATATTATAACCCCCAACTAGTATTCCTGGCATGTCTTTGATCTCTCTCATTATTACTTCGCTATACAGGGAGAAAAGATCTGGTGACAAGACACACCCTTGTCGTACTCCTAGCTTTATCTGTTCGTAACTACCCTCTTTATTTCCCATTTTAATTACTGCTACTTGGTTCCAGTAAATATTCTTTATTATTCTTAAATCTTTTCCATCAGTGTTGATATCTTCCAACATTTTAATCAGTTCATCATGTTTTACTTTATCAAATGCCTTAGTATAATCTATGAAGCACAAATATATGTCTCTCTGTTTCTCTATTGACCTTTCTATTAGTGTCCGTAATGTATAAATTGCATTGTTAGTGCCCTTTCCTTCCACAAATCCATACTGTTCTTCACTAATTTCCATTTTCATTTTCTTTTTGGTTCTTCTCATTATGATTCTGAGTAGAAGCTTAGTGATATGGTTTATGAGGTTAATTGTACGAAAATCTTCACAATCAATTGCTCCTGGTCTTTTTGGTATAGCTATAAATACAGATTTCAGCATATCACTGGGTAAATATCCACTGCTGTAAATATCATTCAACATTTTGGTTAATATATCTACTCCAAATTCTCCCAATACTTCCTTTCTTCATACGTTTCATAGCGTCAGCGACTTCTTCTTTCAGAATAGGTGGACCTTCTAAGTTACTATCTTCTGTTAATTCTTCCCTTTCTCCTTTATATAATTCTCTTATATACTCATTCCACCTCTTCATTATAGCATCTTACTCTAATATTATCTTTCCTGTATATATATATATATACGTGTGTGTGTGTGGGTGTAGGAAGAGAGAGAGAGAGAGAGAGAGAGAGAGAGAGAGAGAGAGAGAGAGAGAGAGAGAGAGAGAGAGAGAGAGTTGAATTGCATCACTAATTTTTAAGTTTCAAAATGTATATGTACAATTTTTCTCCATTTTCTTTACAATTTTGCAATAATGCTCACGACAATACGACAATCGTCACTGTATGTGTGTGTGAAGTGTGGGAGTTTGATCATAATAGTAGGTTGGGGGATGGTGGGATGTGTGTGTGGGTGGATTCGTGATATGTGTGTGTGGGCTCAGGATGTGTGGGGTGGGCGGGGTGGGATTTTGTGGGTGGGTGCATGATTTGTGTGTGGGTACATGCGGGATGTATGGGTTGGCGGGGAGATGTGTGTGTGGGTGGGGATGTGTGTTTGGCTAGGTGGTTGTCGGTTAGTGGGTGGAGGAGGATATGTGGGTGGATGATTGTTGGTGGGTTATGGGATGGGTGGGGGATATATGTGTGGGTGGGGAGATGTGATTGTGGGGGATATATGGTGGGTGGGAGATGTGTGGATGTGGGGGTGGTTGTGGGTTTGGGGATGTGTGTGTGTGAGGAATGTGTATGGGTGTGGGATGTTTGGGTGGATGGGTGGGGAGTGTGTGTGTGTGTGTGGGTGTGTGGGTGTGTGGGTGAGAGATGTATGGGTGAATGTGTGTGGGGTGTGGGTGATGTGTGTGGGTTTGGGGAGGAGTGCGTAGTGGGTGATGGATTTGGGGATGTGTGTGTGAGTGAGGGATATGTTTGGCTGGGTTAGGGTGTGTGTGGCTGGATGGAGGATGTTTGTGTGGGTAGTGAGGGAGATTGTAGTTGGGGGACGTGTGGATGGGTAGGAGATGTGTGGGGAGATGTGTGTGTGGGTGAGGGATGTGTCTTTGGGATGTGTGAGGGTGTGGTGTTTTGTGGGAGGGGAGATGGGTGTGGATAAAGGATGTGTGTGTGTGGTTGGGGGTGTTGTTGGGTGTGCGAGTGAGTGAGGGGTGTGTCTTTGGGATGTGTGTGGGTGTGGTGTTGTGTGGGAGGGGAGATGGGTGTGGATAAACGATGTGTGTGTGGGTGGGGTGTGTTTGGGTGTGCGGGTGGGTGAAGGATGTGTGTTTGGGGGATGTGTGTTTAGATGGGTGGTTGGGGTGTGTGAGTGTGGGTGGGTAGATAGGAGATGCATGTGTTTATGAGTGGGTGAGGGATGTGTGGGTGTTAGAGGTTGAGGGATAAGTACGTGTGTCTAGGGATGTGTGAGGGGATGAGTGTATGGGTTCGGGGTGTGTGTGTGGGTTGCGTGTGCGTGGATACCACACACAAATATATATATATAATATATATATATATATATATATATATATATATATATATATATATATATATATATTATATATATATATATTATATACTTTGAATGTAATATCTGCACTCACTCTTCAAACACACACACACACACACACACACACACACACATATATATATATATATATATATAATATATATATATATATATATATATATATATATATATATATATCATCAGAAATCAACAAGAGGAGATTAGACACCATACAGTCCCAAGCGTTAAACACCATCATTGCAAAAAGCCATGGAGGTAGCACTGGGTGTACTACCACTGAGTCTGAGGCGTAAACAGCTGACGTATAACTACTGGCTAAAGGTAGCACATGACGAAGACCACTCTGGATACCAAACATTCAGTGACAACCGCAGCAAATGGGGAGGCATCCCAATAGTAAAACTGCAAAGACCGGCAGGATGGGAAGCAGCAGAGAAGATGAAGGAAGAAACCGAGCTAGCAGAGACCCTGAAACAGACAAGACGGTTCAAGCCAACAATCCCACCATGGGAACTAACAGTCCCATTCACAGACACGAGCCTAGCAAAGACCATCACCAAGGACACGGAGGACACAGATGCAAGAGACGCGGCCGAGGCATACATAGAAGAAATCAGTAAGGACAACCTCATAATATACACAGACGGGTCCAAGAACGAACAGGGAGAGGTAGGAGCAGGAGTAGTGGTCCCAGACTGGAAACTGAAGAAACAGCTCAAACTAACAGACCAGACAGCAGTATGCACGGCCGAACTGGTAGCCATACTGAAAGGGCTGGAGATTGCAGCCGAAAAACCACCGCTGAGACTATGTATATTAACAGACTCCCTGTCCTCAGTACAAACGCTCGGGAACTTCACTAGAGGAAACAGACCCGACATAAAAGAGGAGATATTAGCGACAGCCACCAACCTCAGGTACATGGGATGCCAAGTCACCATCGGATGGATACCAGCTCATAGTGGTATCCCGGGAACAAACAAGCAGACAGAGCGGCGAAACGAGGACTAACAGGCCTAGGTAAAGTAGAAGGAAAGAGTATCATCAAAACCTACATACTCCAGGAATGGAGGAAACAGTGGCGAGACAGCGCTAGAGGTCGTCATGCATACCAGGTACTGGGCGAACCCAGCTACAAACCACAAGCCAAATCCAACATGAAAGCGCCAGCAAACAAACAACTATGGAAAATCAGGCTTGGAAACTGGAAAGACGCAAGAGAAAACCCATTCTGCAGAGCATGCCTAGAAAACAACACCATTGAACACTATTTACTAGCATGCGACAAGTACAATAGTGAGCGAAGGGATCTAAGAGATTACTTCGTCAAAACTGGGACTCCAATGACAATGACGGAGTGCCTGCACACAAACAGCAACCCAGTAATACAGCGGCTGGTCAGACAGTTCACTATGCAGAATATGGCAGGCCTTATAACCTTTCTACATTGTATATATTTATGTGTATATTTTTTTTTTAAATCAATATATGTATAGCATGTATTTGTATCTATAATTATGTATTTATTTTTTTTTTAAATGGATGCCCTGGCTGTCCTGAGAGGGACAGTTGAGTGTGACGGGGGGGGGGGGGGGGGACTGACAGGATTATGGGTTGGTTCTTCCGGAAAGGCTCCTGAACGGGGATGACAGGGAGACCTGGTCGTCTTGTTATGGCACCAACCCATACACCGATGACGAAAGCAAGAAAGCGAACCTAGAGGAATACGGGCAGCTGACCGGCGGGACAACTTGAGACTGCACTTGAACTCTCTGCCTTTGCTTACATCGAGTCCTTATAAGGACTGACCATGACCGGGACCAGCCCCGGCGAGGACAACACAAGAAACATCAAGCACGTAGTAGTGCTAATAGAGAAAGAAACCGCCCGACCAAGGACCGGTCTTTATCAGGACCAGCATAAGACAGAAAGAAAATAATTTTATCCGACGAACAGATGGGAACCAATAAAACCAGTAGGAATTAGGACTAACAGTCCACACAACCACGGATCTCAACAATAACCACCGCTGAGGAAGCAGGTTAGACGAGACCGAATTTGAAATTTTCTTTTGTTGGAGAATTGGAATTATATATATATATATGTGTGTGTGTGTGTGTGTGTGTGTGTGTGTGTGAGTGTGGTGTTTGTGAGTGTGTTCGTGTGTGTTTGCATGTGTGTAATATACAAACTATATTACTAGCCAAGACGTGTGTCAAATTATTTGTTCTATTGTCGAATAGACTGATAGACTGCAATGGCTGGGGCATATAGAAACAATGGAAGACAATAGGGAAACAAAACTCGCTTACACTCAGGAAATAAATGACCGTAGACCCCGAGGTAGACCAAGAAGACGGTGGAGAGATAATATATAATACAGACCTACAAGCACTTGGAATCAACGACTGGCAAGAGAAGGTTAACCAGAGAGACGAATGGAGACGGATTGTATCTGCAGCAAAGAACCTTGATGGCTCGGAACGCTGAAGAAGAAGAAGAAGAAGAAGAAGAAGAAGAAGAAGAAGAAGAAGAAGAAGAAGAAGAAGAAGAAGAAGAGAAGAGGAAGAATTGTCGAAGGTGAACCACCACCACCCCCCACCCCCCCCCCCACCCCCAAACCACCCCTTTCAGCCTCCCTCCCGGAAGCCTACATTCCGACCGTTGACCTCCAACACCACCCGACGTGGAACGCCATCTGACAACATCTGGGGGTCGGCTTAAGTGGCACCCACCTATCCTCCCCTCGCGACAACAACAGTGCTTTGAACGTAATATCTTCACTCACTCATCAGGCGATGCGGATTAGCGGGCACATGACTGTAAACAACCTCCAGTCGCATCTGTGAGCAGAATGCGGGGTTAATGCTCTCAGCCGACCACTCCCGTCATCATTCTCCCTGGGTTTCGCTTGAACCCACGGATACAGTCATTAAGACGGGTGTGTTGGTGTAATGACCAGGATTTTATGCTTACAATGGCATGAGTGCGGTCGGACAGTTGTTATTTTATTATTATTATTTGTTTTTTTTGTTGTTTTTTTTTGCACTCGCACGCTTTGAACTCAAGCGTAGTCCATACACACTGAACTTAATTTTGCGTGTGGATTAGCTTCCATATTACAAGTGTCCCTCGCCATCAAACGAACCCCCCCCCTCCCTCTCTCTCTCTCTCTCTCTCTCTCTCTCTCTCTCTCTCTCTCTCTCTCTCTCTCTCTGATTAGCCCCATAAGTCATAAGTGAAGTATGAATGAAATAAATTATAAAATGGCATATACAAGAGAGGCAGAATGTTATGGTTAGTTAGTTAGTCGAGGTTCCAACTTCATGGCAACGGGTCGTCCCCATTATGATCCGTTTCTGTGCTAGTGAATATCACACAAAATGCACCCCACTCTCCAATGTGAAAAGTGGAACAAACAGGAGTTTCGGCAACAGCCCGCACAGATACACTGTGCATAATTCCGCCGCCAGAATGCCAACACAAAAGTCCTCCACGAAAACCACAGTTCATCGTCGATGGAATCGGCAGTCACCAAAAGACTTCATTGACCCGGGTTTTCTCACATGGCTTTGTCTCTATCCGCATGGCGACCCAGCCGAAGCGTCGCATTAAGCGCGAACTCCGTAGCTCCAGCGCCGACTCCCAGCATAATGCAATAAGAGTGTGCATACCCGATTCTCAACACATTTAAAATAAAGTTCATTCGATTATTCACATTCTGTCTGTCCGTCTCTCTCTCTCTCTCTCTGTCTCTCTCTCTCTCTCTCTCTCTCTCTCTCTTCCTCCTATCTCCTCTCTTTCTCTCGAGGGAGAAAGAGACGGAGAAGGAGCGAGAGAGAGAGAGAGCAAGAGAGAGAGAGAGCAAGAGAGAGAGAGAGAGAGAGAGAGTATTATGTATGTACGTAAAAGTAAACTTTTGTTAGTGAGTTTGTGATTATGAGTTATTTATTATAGGTATGCCGGTCTCTCTGGCCGAGGGGTTACACCACTTTTTCCGTAATACCGTTTATCACGCGAGTCTCGTAGCGGGCGAGAACTAGGAGCGGTTCGTCCCCCGCTGGTGACTTGCGGGATAACTGAGCCGGCCGCTCAGAAAGCAATGGCAAACTACTGAGCGTAATCTTGCCAAGAAATCAACAGACAGCTGACAGATGCTGCTGTTGACAGCGATGTCCTGTAAAAGGATATGCGAATTTAACAAAAACAAAATATAGGTATATGCGAGGAAGTGTGTTTTTGTGTGTTATTAAGCGGGTACACAACTGTTAGAGTTTATGTAAATGATGTAAGAATGTGTGCAGGTGTGTATGTATGTGTTCATGTATTTACCTGTGTGTGTTCGACCTGCCTGCCTGCCTTATAATAAGGCAATATGCATTGCTTATGTTTACAACGTTCATTTGACAATGTGTTTTTCCTATGTGAATATAACATGCAAATTAGATAATTGATGAACGAAAGATGAGTGATTGGAAAGGCCGAATATAAGACGCGTCTGCGTGGCTAATTAGTGACCCTTTGAAAATAGAGTTCGTTCATTCGTTCGTTCTCTTAATGTCTGAGTTGTCTCACAAGTAAAGTATGAATGAAAGAAATTATGAAAGGACAGATGCAAGAGGGGCAGAATTTTAG
Source organism: Cepaea nemoralis (assembly GCA_014155875.1). Classification (NCBI taxonomy): domain Eukaryota; kingdom Metazoa; phylum Mollusca; class Gastropoda; order Stylommatophora; family Helicidae; genus Cepaea; species Cepaea nemoralis. The sequence goes on from JACEFZ010027148.1 coordinate 756,578, forward strand.
AAGGGTCTCAATGCACAATTCTCAAACCTTTGAAAATAAAGTTAATTCGTTCGTTCTCATTCTGCCTCCTCTCTCTCTCTCTCTCTCTCTCTCTCTTGACATATCGGTTTTAGTCTATTTAGTAATACTGCGGATAGTATCTTATAGCTTGTGGACAGTAGTGATATTCCTTTATAATTTCCACATTGGAACTTGTCTCCTTTCTTAAAGATAGGTATCAATAATGACTCTTTCCAGTCATGGGGTAATTCTTCTGTCCTCCAGATTTTTATTATTAGTTCGTATAGCTTTAGATGTAATGCATGGCCACCTGCCTTTATAAATTCAGCAGCAATTCCATCAGTCCCAGTTGCCTTATTGTTTTTAAGTCGTGTGAATGCATATAGGATTTCTTCAAATGTAGGTTCTTCAATTTGTGGTTCGCATGTTAGAACCTCTTCCTGTGGGAAAATGTTACTTGGAGCTTCACAATTTAGTAATTCAACAAAGTATTCTTTCCATGTGTTGCACATTTCCTCATTGGTATTTATCATATTCCCATTTGTGTCTTTTAAACCATATGTGTTTTGTTGGTGCCCTCGTTTCATTGACTTCAGTTCTTTAAAAAATTTTATGGATTCATTTTTCTGGTGATTAGTTTCCATATCTTTGATTATATTACTCATATAGTCTCGCTTCTGCTGTCTGACTATTTTTGTAGCCTCTTTACATTCATTTCTATAATGCTCTTCCTTTTGGATGTTATTGATGTCATTTAACCATACATGTCTGGCATTCTTCTTCCAAATGACAGCTTCTTCACATTTTTGATTGAACCATCTGTTCTTTCTATGCATGGTTAACACACCGAGACATTCTTCTGCGGTAGATTGAATTGTATTCTTGATGTTCAACCAAGTTTGGTCAACGCTTTCCTCCGAAGGTTTTGCAGAGTTTCAAGTTTACATTTTATTTCATCTGTAAATTTCTCTTTGACTGTAATGTCTTGTAGTTTTTCTCTGTTATATGTTGGGTGTAATCTTTGTAATGTAGTATAGAAAGCTCTCTTAAGTTTTATTTTAAATTTTGCTCCAACGAGGAAGTGGTCGCTGTGGCACTCAGCTCCTCTATAACTTCTAACTTGCTGTATGTTTGATGCATTTCTGTTGTTAATTAAAATGTGATCTATTTGATTATAGGTTCTCTTGTCACATGATTTCCAAGTTTGTTTGTGTATATCCTTTCTTTGTAGTCTGGTACTGCTAATCTGCAGTCCTTTGGCTTCTGCCACGTTGATGACTCTCCATCCATTATCATTTGAAGTTGTATGTAGGCTTTCCATACTGGCCACTTTTTTATTAGTTTGCTCTCTACCTATTTTTGCATTGAAGTCTCCCAGCACAATCAGGATGTCCTGTTTGGGGGTTTCTTCTATGACATCTTCCAGATCATTATAAAAGTCTTCTTTAATATCATCTTCTTTCTCTTCAGTAGGTGCATGTACATTAATCATCGTTATATTTTTCCATTTACCTTTTATTCGTAATTTACTAATCCTGTCATTAAAAGCATTAAAGTTTAAAACGTTCCCCCATAACTCTTTTTTGATGACAAATCCTGTTCCTAATTCATGTTTATTAAAAGATTTTTGCTGTTATAAATTATTTCCACATTTACAATGTTCCAATTAATTAATTTTTTGTAGTAGTCTTGATATATTTCTGAAATTTATTCTGAGTTTACTTCTTGTTTTCCGAATATTTTATTTTCACACACAGTCGGAAGTAGGTTTTGTTTCATTTCCTTTTTAAAGTTTTGTAAAATTCTAACTGTTAGAATTTTATTAAAACAATGAGTGTCACTAAAAAACGTAAGATTGAAGATGAATGCCATGTTTTTAGTGATGAGTGGACAACTAAGTACTGTTTTATAAAAGTTGGTAGTAAATCAGTTTGCTTGTTGTGTCATGAGTCAGTGGCTGTCTTCAAGGAGTACAATTTAAAAAGACTATCAAACAGAACATTCCAATTTTGGATACAATTTAACATCCAAAGAGATTAAAAGGAAATGCCTGGAGTTGGTGAAAAATTTGGAGAAACAGCTAACTGTTTTCACTAAACAGTCTTCAATTCAAGTTGCTGCAACAGAAGCAAGTCTTGTGCTGTCACACAGAATTGTAAAACAGAACGAGCCATTTGCTGATTGCGAGTTCATCAAGGAATGTTTGCTAGTTGCAGCAAACATAATTTGTTCAGAACAAAAAAAGAAATTTGACAACATTACTTTATCAAGGAGAACTGTGGTCAGACGTGTTGACAAGATAAGTGACAATTTGATGCATAAACTTCAAGATGCAAGTAAACAATTTTTTGCTTCTCTTGCATTGGACGAGAGTACCAATGTACACGATTTCAAGAATATTGTCAAAAACTGCAAGCAGTTACATACATCTCATTAGAAATCAACAATTGTAGTGACAATGGTTTGTGTCTATATTAAAGCCATTGATAGATAATTTTTAAAAAATCATTATAATAAAAAATTGTAAAATCTTGTTAAAAATTAGTAAAAGTTTTTATCTTTATTGTAAAATATAATGTATAAGTCTATAAGTGAAATAAAATTGCAATAATTAGTTATTTATACGTTTATTAGCCTATAAATAATTCATAATTAAATATTGTGATAGGTTGCTGTAAACAAAGTGGACATAATATACATGCAGCGCCCCCCCCCCAATAGCTTTACATTTGTCAATGTGGCCCTACCCACAAAAAGTTTGCCCACCCCTGGCGTAGATCATACATCAACCTAGATCATACATCAGCTTATTGTCATAAGCCTCCCTATTAGGGCTGGTCTGTGTGTACAATAGTCACTCGTACAAATAGGTACACTACAGGTAAGCTGTCAATAGCAGCTATATAACAACTCCAACACCAGGAGTGAGAAGAGATATGGCCATGTTTAATATAAAAGGGACATCTTTAGACTACGCCCAGGAATGAATAGATATAATTATGCACTTTATAAATGCTCTCGCTCACACGTGTATCCAGTCATTCACAGCCGAATGCACACATCTGCGCTCATACAAAGTCCCATCACTATTATACTCCAGTCTCACATTTCCTAAATTATGTTTTCTAGCTCCTAAATTCGTTCTATCTTGTCGGTGGTCTGAAACACACTGCCCTCCGATGGCTTCACTTTCTTGCCTCGTCGTCTCTGATCTTCACCTATCATGGGTCAGTGAGTTCCCTCCGAGACTTGTTCACCATTACACGCTAATCCTCTTGGCTGGTTGTGTGTTTACTCGCAATCATTCTTGTCCTTGAACTCAATACACTGTGTCAATTGTCTGCTATACATGACCATTAACTTCTGTCTGTCATCTTTTACGTGGCTGTCCATATCTGTCCTCTTTACTAGTTAACTCTCTTATAGCATGTTATACACTATTGTCAATGCCTATCCTAATATAGGACTGTGACACTTAGATCATACATCAACTTAGATCATACATTATCCTATATCATACATCAGCTTAGATCATACATTATCCTAGATCATACATCAGCCTAGATCATACATTATCCTAGATCATACATCAGCTTAGATCATACAACTGTTTATATCATACATCAGCCTAGATCATACATCAGCCTAGATCATACATGAGCACATTAATCATTGTTCTTCTCCATCTTTCATTCACTTGAAATTGATTGTCTATAGCTGCAATGCATGCCTGCTTGATTACACATACACATCTGTTCATAATCAATATCTATTTTATTCATGAGGATAATTATTTACGTTGTCGTGTTTCAGAAATACACTCTTGGTCCCCAAGGAGTCCGTACCTCTTCATACAAGAGCATCCAGAAAAGTGGACATATGACAGCATAGAAATGAATGTTGTGAAACAAGAACTATCAGATGTTCCGGGTGAGGACAGGAGTCACAGCTGCAGTAAAATGGTAGACATAGCTGGGGGTAGCATCATTCAAGAAATGACAGAACACAGCAACTCAGAATCAATAATGGTTGAGAACAATTGTAAAACATGAAAATTGTTGTCAAATGTCAGAAATTGTGACTTCTGTAATTGATACAAACAATGAACTGTCTCTGGCTATTGAGAATTGTCAACAGCAAAATAAGGAAACACAAGAAAAACATACACAGAACTTTGCAAAGTCTCTTGACAACATTTTTGATTATGTCAGTTATAGCTCTCGAAGAACTCACACAGGATACATGTCTGATGTTTCTAGTCCAAATGCTTGTGTAGACAGATATAAGAGAACACATACTGATGGGATGCCAAACAAATGTAATGAATGGGATGATCCTTTGATTCAAGATGACCATCTAGAGTGCCAAAAGAACATGAACAACAAGAGAATATATAAAGGAGAGAAACATTGCAAGTGTGATGATTGTGGTGCTTCATTTACTCAGGTTGGCAATTTGAAGTACCACATGAGAACACATACAGGAGAGAAACCTTACAAGTGTGATGATTGTGGTGCTTCTTTTATTCAGGTTGGCAATTTGAAGTACCACATGAGAACACATACAGGAGAGAAACCTTACAAGTGTGATGATTGTGGTGCTTCTTTTATTCGGGTTGGCAGTTTGAAGTATCACATGAGAACACATACAGGAGAGAAACCTTACAAGTGTGATGATTGTGGTGCTTCTTTTATTCAGGTTGGCAATTTGAAGTACCACATGAGAACACATACAGGAGAGAAACCTTACAAGTGTGATGATTGTGGTGCTTCTTTTAATCAAGCGGGCCCACTGAGGAATCATAAGAGAACACATACTGGAGAGAGACCTTACAAGTGTGAAGTTTGTGGCACTTCTTTTACTGAAGGTGGCAGTCTGAGGAGACATAAAAGAACACATACAGGAGAGAACACTTACAAGTGTGATGATTGTGGTGCTTCTTTTATTCAGGTTGGCAATTTGAAGTACCACATGAGAACACATACAGGAGAGAAACCTTACAAGTGTGATGATTGTGGTGCTTCTTTTATTCAGGTTGGCAATTTGAAGTACCACATGAGAACACATACAGGAGAGAAACCTTACAAGTGTGATGATTGTGGTGCTTCTTTTAATCAAGCGGGCCCACTGAGGAATCATAAGAGAACACATACTGGAGAGAGACCTTACAAGTGTGAAGTTTGTGGCACTTCTTTTACTGAAGGTGGCAGTCTGAGGAGACATAAAAGAACACATACAGGGGAGAAACCTTACAAGTGTGATGTTTGTGGTTCTTATTTTAATGAAGCTAGCAGTCTGAAGAAACATAAGAGAACACATACAGGAGAGAGACCTTACAAGTGTGATGATTGTGGTGCTTCATTTACTCAGGTTGGCAGTTTGAAGTACCACATGAGAACACATACAGGAGAGAAACCTTACATATGTGATGATTGTGGTGGTGCTTTTACTCAAGCTGGCGATCTGAAGAAACATAAGAGAACACATACAGGAGAGAGACCTTACAAGTGTGATGATTGTGGTGCTTTATTTACTCAGGTTGGCAGTTTGAAGTGCCACATGAGAACACATACAGGAGAGAAAGCTTACAAGTGTGATGATTGTGGTGCTTCTTTTACTCATGCTGGCTATCTGAAGAAACATAAAAGAGCACATACAGGAGAGAGACCTTACAAATGTGATTATTGTGGTGCTTCTTTTACTCAAACTGGCCTTCTGAGGAATCATAAGAGAATACATACAGGAGAGAGACCTTACAAGTGTGAAGTTTGTGGTGCTTCTTTTACTGACGGTGGCAGTCTGTGGAGACATAAAAGAACACATACAGGAGAGAGACCTTACAAGTGTGAAGTTTGTGGCACTTCTTTTACTGAAGGTGGCAGTCTGAGGAGACATAAAAGAACACATACAGGGGAGAAACCTTACAAGTGTGATGTTTGTGGTTCTTATTTTAATGAAGCTGACAGTCTGCAGAAACATAAGAGAACACATACAGGAGAGAGACCTTAACAGTGTGATGTTTGTGGTGCTTCTTTTACTGAAGCTTGCAATCTAAAAGAGCACATACAGGAGAGCAACTGCCGGATGTTTTGGGAAATTCTCAAAGAGATAGAGGAAAGCTAGAATTCCTCTCGCCCAGTGTGATCCTGCCAGTATAATTATACAAGCCTTCAATGGCTAAATTGCTTGAGTTCATAAATAGAGCGCCGGAGATCCAAGGAAGTCCTCAAGGTGAACAAGGAAAAGATGTCCTTGAATAATAATATTCTTGTGGATTTTCCTTGCCCCTCTGCTCTCAGCTAAATAATTAATATATAGGGTATATTTATTAATAACAATGATAACGTAAACACTCAAGGAATTCTTGTAACGCTCAAGAGTGGAAATGACATATGTGTAACATTTTCTTAATCAACAAGGTGGGGTTGGGGTTTGGCCATTTTAATCTAAAATAATTATCATCCAGTCGAAAGATATTATGTATACTCATTAACCTCACAATCAATTACTTGGTGTTGGAATAAACACAAACATAAACCACAATTTCCCAGATGAACCAATACTATACATCTATCAGTGGAGGTATAATAATAATGAGTCTTGTTCATGAACTCGAACTTCTCCATTCCAGGTGATTATTGTTAACCCACTTGTAAAAAGTTCTGTAAAATTAAATACATTTGGTCTACTGTGTGAGTGTTATTCTGGATCAGGTATGGTGATAGTTGAGTGGTCTCTCCAATTCCAGGTACAAGCTAAAATTTCTTTGATTTCCTCAAGGTGATACAGGTTTACCTGGTTTTTGTGGTTGGATGACACTCTTGCCTGTATATTCTTTAAAAAAAGTTTCATCATCACTCCAGTCAGGAGCTCCCATCATGAGGCAGGTCTGGATCTAAATAGATCTAACCATTACCTTCAACATAGTTGAATGTCTTCTTCAAGCATAATGTCATCAGGTTTCAGGCTCCAGACTAGGCTTTTTGCTTTCCCAGTTTGCTGGCTGCTTAGTAGGCCGGTACTTCTCTCTCTCTTCCTCTATTAGAGTTGGGTAAACTTCAGATGGATTGTTGAGTAGAGGACACCAGGCTGTCAGTTCCAGTGGACCTTCTCCTGTTAGCGATTGCTGAAGTATTTACGTTTTACACCCACTGACCGTCTGCCGGTCTTCACTCCATTTTAAAAGCCTTCCAGTTGTTGTTTATTTCTTGCTCTTCCTCGACTGGGCTCTGCCGTCATGTCGATTCGTGACCAATGGCTGAGCTCCTTTTCGGCTATCATTAGAATATTGTCGTTCCCTTTTCAAATCAGCGCTCTTTTTAAAATTAAGATGATGTAAATTTCATCATTCTTCTTAAACTATAGGCGTTACTTCCTTCATTTAAAAAATTTGAATTTAATTCTGATGATGGTGGTGGTTGGCGCTGTTTCTAACTGGAGGGTAGTGCGGGGAAATTCAAACAGCAATGTGGTGGTTTGCAAGATGTTTACTACAGAAACCTTACAAGTGTGATGATTGTTGTACTTCTTTTACTCAAGCTGGCAATCTGAGGAATCATAAGAGAACACATACAGGAGAGAGACCTTACAAGTGTCATGTTTGTAGTTCTTCTTTTACTGATGCTGGCAGTCCGAGAAAACATACAGGAGAGAAACCTTACAAGTGTGAAGTTTGTGGTGCTTTTACTGAAGGTGGCAGTCTGAGGAATCATAAGAAAACACATACAGGAGAGAAACCTTACAAGTGTGAAGTTTGTGGTGCTTCTTTTACTGAAGCTTGCAATCTAAAAGTCCATAAAAGAGCACATACAGGAGAGCAACTGCCAGATGTTTTGGAGAAATCTCAAAGAGATAGAGGAAAGCTAGAGTTCATCTCTCCCAGTGTTATCCTGCCGTTATAATTATTCTAGCCTTCAATGGCTAAATTTCTTGAATCCATAAATAGGGTCCCGGAGAGCCAAGGAAGTCCTCAAGGTGAACAAGGAAAAGATTTCCTTGAATAATAATAATCTTGTGGATTTTCCTTACCCTCTGCTCTCAGCTAAATAATTAATATCTAGGGTATATTATTTAAAAACAATGATAACGTAATCACTCAAGGAATTATTGTAACACTCAAGAGTGGAAATGACATATGTGTAACATTTTCTTAATCAACAAGCTGGGGTTGGGGTTTGGCCATTTTAATCCAAAATAATTATCATCCAGTCGAAAGATATTATGTATACTAATTAACCTCACAATCAATCACTTGGTGTTGGAATAAACACAAACATAAACTGATTATTTGGTTGTTTCAGTATTTGAAATTTAAATATTGAACACAACCCTCTACTGGCAATGCTGATCATATTCTGGTATGAACCTAAAGCCTATCCACGTCAATATGGAAGCACTATACTCGAGTTTCACTCTCGTTTGAGCTCGTTAGTAGTGCATATCCCTGACCGGATCTGGAAACAAGCCCCGGATCACTGGCGTGTGAATCGGGTGTGTAACCACGCTGGACACGCCAAATTATCATAACAGAATATCACAACACCACCCATCATAGGCTATGCTCAAGATTGCCCAATCGTCGCGACTGACGTCCGTCAATTGATGTGGACCCGAACGATCAGGACTTCTCACTGGCAAGGAACACCAGGACTCCTAAAATCCAGTGAGCAATAATCAAATTGATTATTTAGTTGTTTCGGGATTTGAAATTTAAATATTGAGCACAACCCACTACTGGCAACGCTGATCGTATTCTGGTATGAACCTAAGGCCTATCCACGTCAATATGGAAGCACTATACTCGAGTTTCACTCTCGTTTGAGCTTGTCAGTAGTGCATCCCTGATCGGATCCGGAAACAAGCCCCGGATCACTGGCGTGTGAAGCAGGTGTGTAACCACGCAGCACACGCTGGACACGCCAAATTATGATAACAGAATATCACAACATCACCCATCGAAGGCTATGCTCAAGATTACCCAATCACAGTGACTGAATTCGTCAATCGATGTGGACCCGAACGATCAGGACTTCTCACTGGCAAGGAACACCAGGCCTCCTAAAATCCATTGAGCAATAATCAAATTGATTATTTGGTTTCAGGATTTGAAATTTAAATATTGAGCACAACCCACTACTGGCAACGCTGATCATATTCTGGTATGAACCTAAGGCTTATCCACGTCAATATGGAAGCACTATACTCGAGTTTCGCTCTTGTTTGAGCTCGTCAGTAGTGCATATCCCTAACCGGATCCGGAAACGCCCCGGATCACTGGCGTGTGAAGCGGGTGTGTAACCACGCAGCACACGCCAAATTGTCATAAAAGAATATCACAACGTCACCCAGGGATATGCACTACTAATGAGCTCAAACGAGAGCGAAACTCGAGTATAGTGCTTCCATATTGACATGGATAGACCTTGGGTTCATCCCAGAATATGATCAGCGTTGCCAGTAGTGGGTTGTGCTCAATATTTAAATAACAAACATAAACCCCAATTTCCCAGATGAACCAATACTATACATCTATCAATGGAGGTATAATAATAATGTCTTGTTCATGAACTCGAACTTCTCCACTCCAGGTGATAATTAGTTAGTTAGTCTTTCCTCTTGAGCCTAAGGCGGCGCATAGGGCAGAAGTCCTGTCTCTCCATGCCTGGCGGTTCGCTGCTACCTGTTGTAGATCTTGGATATTTACTTGGCCATTGAATGAGCCTTCTCTAATGATGGTTCTACGCAGGGTCTCTCTTGGTCTTCCCCGTTTTCTTTTCCCTACCGGTGACCATATGAGGGCTTGGTAGGGGAGTCTTGTCCATTCTGAGTACATGGCCGATGAAGTTCCAACAGCGTCTTCTTATGAAATTGGATACTGTATCTTGCTTAGTCTCTTGTCGTATTTGCGAATTGGTTCTGAAGTCTGTCCAGTGGATGTTTAGAAGTCTTCTAAGACATTTGTTCTCAAAATTGTCTAATTTTTTATCTAAAGCTACCGTTGATTTCCAACTTTCACATCCATATGTTAACACTGGAATCACACAAGAGTTGAAGATTTTAAGTTTTGTGTGTTTGCTGAGTGTCTTTGACTTCCAGATGTTTGACAGTTTATTGAAGGCACTAGATGCCAGTGCGATTCTAGATGATATTTCTGGTGTTGAGTCCCCTGTAGATGTCATTTTGCTTCCTAGGTATGTGAAGCTGTTGACTTTTTCAAGAACGTAGCTGTTCAATTTGGTGTCATCTGAACTGTTGGTAAGATCAATAGTCTTTGTTTTTGTGGTGTTAATTTGGAGACCAATTTGCCCTGAAACATTTTGGAGGTGGTTTATTTTCTCTTGGGCATCCGGGTGTGTTGAACTCAAAAGCACTATGTCGTCGGCAAAGTCCAGGTCTTCTAGAAGTTTGTCAACCCAATGGATACCCATATTTGTGTTGTTTGTGCATTTGCGCATGACCCAATCGATAGCTATTCCAAAAAGCATCGGTGATAAGACACAACCCTGTTTCACTCCTGTTTCGACTGAGAACCAGTCAGAGTTGCCTGTTTCTGTTCTTACGCAGCAACGTGTCTCTTTGTAGAAAGATTTTATGACGTTGGTATATTTGATAGGAAAACCATAGATGTTAAGTAGATTCCAAAGTGAAGGACGGTGGATGCTGTCGAAGGCTTTTTGAAAGTCGACAAAGTTGGTGATTAATTTCAACTGGAATTCTACGGAGTCTTCAATGATTATTCTAAGAGTGAAAATGTGGTCTATACATGACCGTTTTGGTCTGAAGCCAGCTTGTTCTTCTCTGAGCCTTTCATCTATCGCCTTTTTCAATCTCTCAAGTAACATGCTACAAAAAAGTTTTCCTGGTACTGATAATAGAGTGATACCACGCCAATTATTGCAATCAGACATATCGCCATTTTTAGGCAGTTTGAAAATTACACCATCTTTCCACTGTTGTGGTGGGGATTCACTTTGCCAGATTTCATTGATCAGCTGTAACAAACGTTGTAAGGTGTTCTCATCTGCTGCTTTGAGCATTTCTCCTGAGATTTCATCTTCACCAACAGCTTTGTTGTTCTTCAATTTCTTGATGGCTGCTTTAATCTCTTCCATGGTGAATGACTCGCAGGAGGCATCTAGTGGGGGCATAGTAATTTCTCCATTCAGGTTCGGAACAGTGTCAGGCTGCGGTATATTTAATATTTCTTTGAAATGTTCTGCCCATCGTTGCTTTTGAAGGTCATCGGATAACAGTTGATTGCCTTGTTTGTCTTTGATGGGTATATTTGGTGTAGGTGAGTGATTGCATAGTTGCTTCATGATATGGAATACGGCTCTGTTGTTTCCAGTTCTTGCAGCTGCTTCGGTGTCGGAGACCAGGCTGTGAATAAAGTTCTGTTTGTCTTTTCGTGCGCTTGATTTCACCTCTTTATCCAACATAGAGTATTTTTGCTTATGGGTTTCATATGTAGATGTGTCTTTTGCAGAAAGAAGTGTTAGTTTTGCTTGTTTTCTTTCTTGTATCTTCGTCCAGGTGTTATCGCTTAGCAACATTTAGAGCCAGAAATCTGGTTCTCAAACTGTTAAAATTCTGATAATTGTTAACCCACTTGTAAAAAGTTCTGTAAAATTAAATACATTTGGTCATACATTTACATATTTAAATTAAATACAGTTGGTCTACTGTGTGAGTGTTATTCTGGATCAGGTATGGTGATAGTTGAGTGGTCTCTCCAATTCCAGGTACAAGCTAAAATTTCCTTGATTTTCCCAAGGTGATACAGGTTTACCTGGTTTTTGTGGTTGGATGACACTCTTGCCTGTTTATTCTTTAAAAAACGTTTCATCATCATTCCAGTCAGGAGCTCCCATCAAGAGGCAGGTCTGGATCTAAATAGATCTAACCATTACCTTCAACATAGTTGAATGTCTTCTTCAAGCATAATGTCATCAGGTTTCAGGCTCCAGACTAGGCGTTTTGCTTCCCCATTTCGCTGGCTGCTTAGTAGGCTGGTACTTCTCTCTTCCTCTATTAGAGTTGGGTAAACTCCAAATGGATTGTTGAGTAGAGGACACCAGGTCGTCAGTTCCTGTGAACCTTCTCCTGTTGAGCGATTGCTGAAGGATTTACGTTTTACACCCACTGACCGTCTGCCGGTCTTCACTCCATTTTAAAAGCCTTTCAGTTGTTTATTTCTTGCTCTTCCTCGACTGGGCTCTGCCGTCATGTCGATTCGTGACCAATGGCTGAGTGTCGCCCCGTCCCTAGGGGGGAAGTGGAGTCAACAGGCACACTGTTTAAAATCCTTTTCCTTATCGTGGGCTTCTGCCGGACCTTTATCTACAAACCTCCTGTCAATCTTAGGTACACTATCTCTCTCTCTCTCCTCTTCTTCTTCTTACCACCAAACAATACCCTTCATATTGTTTCAGAACATACCCACACAAGACTGTATTTTAACAAATGATAAAATAAAACATTTAATACAGAAAAGTGTCACGTGTGTGTGTGTGTGCACTGTTTGCGTGTGGAAATATGTAGTATTTTCTATGGTGTATGTGAGAATAGATTAGTGAGCTCAGGATCGTTCTTCATCATGTTAGGCCATGCCACATCACACCACAGTAAGTTCGGAACAGGTCTCACCGAATGAAGCATCTCTCCGGACAATGGTTGACTTCTTGGAGTTAATCATATATAGTCTGGGTAACTATTCTCCACTACGGAATAGGGCCTATTAATGTCCATGAATCAGGAACACACTATGTACCTATTATGTTCCTTAAAATCCTGATACCGACGAAGATCTCCCTATATCTCACACTGAGTTTAAAGAAAACTTTCTGTCCGGTTGCAAAATGTTACTGAATGAGTGTCTTTACTCTGCAACCTCTCTACAACCTATAGTGATGGTCACTAGACATAGTCACCGTTACTTTAAAATCACTGTTATTCCACCTCTCTACCTAATATTGTCATTGTCTATGGAGGTATTAATAGTTTCATAAAAACAACTGCCTTGGGCACTCAATCACTGCTACACTGGCCCTTTCAGGATAACACTCCTGATTTCTATGAGTTTATAATTTTTGGAACGATGTCCCATTTCCGAGGCCATTTAATATAACTGCACTCAGTATAACTGCTATTTTCCTCCTCTCCCAGCTGTCCTTAATTTCTCCGGTACAGTAAAATATCACTCAGTGTGACTGGCATTGTCCACACCTAGTAGTAATACTTTCTTTCTGTTAAACAGTTGAACCTGGTGAAAAATAAAACATTCTGTGAGAGAAAAACCCTATTCGAATCCACTGTATGTGATTGTAGGCCAAAGGCCACTCCGACATGTATCCTGGTTAACCTAGAACTACACTCTAGCATCAAGGCAGAATAGTTCTTCACATTTGTGTGGCAATGAACAGGAAAGACCAAACGGACAACCACAGGAGCCCCAGTAGGCCTCCCTACTGGAATATCCCACCATTTACATTTTCCTTATTCCCCCAGCCATCCCAAATCTCACCGAATATCATCTCATTACACTGGTATTACCCTGCCGAGTGAAATGATATATCACTCTACCTCTTTTAAGCTATGCATCAGCCAGCTGTGGCCGATGCTCCTAGACTACGTTCACACAACACACTATCACTAAGTTCAAGTACTAAGTCTATTTATAAATAAACTACCTTATGCTAGTGTTCCGAGTTGGAATTCACAATTCACAACATGAAAAACAATGTCCCCTGTTCCCAAACAACATGGAACAGTGTGAATCCCTTCTCCATTCGAATTGGAACACAAAAACACTCCCGTTATCTGTAGTTCATCCACAGACTGAACGCAAGTTTTCGTTAACTTCAAACAGCCGAAACATGTTGTTCGAGTGACGCCATTCACGTGGCCAGAATTCAGGTCAAAACGGCACTCCCCTCTTCCGATCGCGTAAACAGAATGCGAGAATTCTTTTGATGCCGGGCAAATCAACATGCCGCCGATTGTCTTTGATTCGGGGACTTCTCAGGGAATCCCGGTGGTGTCTGAAATTGGGAACATATTTCTCCACATCAAATAGTTGTGGCGCCTAGCGATGGTGGTTTCAGGCCTTTCATCAATTCTGGATCTGAATTCTCCAGTATTATGTGACATAGGCCCCCTCCTAAGAGAGTTGACCGCATCAACTCTTACTCACTGGAGGTTCGATCCAGATGATCCACAACAATCCACTCATCAAACGCATGTTCAGTTTCTGGGAGATGGCTCAGCACATCAAATGTTGATGGTCTGCCTGTACCCTCAAATGTATTGCCTCCCCAGCAATTAGGCGATTTCACTGATAGCCTATATCCTCATAATGCCATACATTAGTGTTGGCGTATCGCTCCTGTACGTTCAGTCGGCCGACTTGCGTAAGCGATGGCTCACAATACAGACGGATCGTTCCATCCTGACTGTGGCAGTGTCTCCATATCCGCTTAGTTTCCTCAAGTTTTGCATCCTGGGATTTGCGGTATCGTCCTCGTTGGACAGAATCGTCTTCCCCAAAGCTCCTGGATTTTTGCTTCCAAGACCATCTCGGTCGATGTTGGATCCGGTCAGCCAATCTTCGGTTGGAGTCCTGGGTATCTCGCGCCGTTCCTGACGTTACCAACTCCTTCTGAACTGGGTTACTAGCGAATGGTTCACTATTGGCCTCTTCCTGACGTGTGATTTCCCTCCTCTCTTCGGCTGGAAAATCTGACCTACCTCGTACGTTCCCATAGGCCTTCCTATGTAGTACTTGGGATCTCTGGTCTCCGTCTGGACCTGTAACCTTTTTCCCAATGGCTGTCATCACCATAAGGTGAGAAGATTTGATATCGGATCTCTCCTCAGACTTCTGCAGGAGATGCCTAGGAAGACTTTTCGGTTCTCCCCCAGATCCGGATTTCGTAGGTGTTCCTGGACACAACCTTTACCACAGGATAAGGTCCATGCCATCCTGCTTGCAGCATGTTGGTCCCTGCTGGTCTCCACACTACTACTTTCTCTCCCACCTTAAGAGCTCCTTTACTCTTCGTCCGATTTTTGGGTGGTGCCTTCTGGCACTCTGGACAAGACTTAACCAACCGGCGTACATCACCAGTCATTCCTGGCCAGCAATAATGGCCGGAAATCTGCTGTAACGTCTCTCTGACACCCATATGTCGATTCTCGGATGTCTGTCTTCCGGATATGGTGTGCCCGCTCTGAAGAATGTGAGGACGGTGGGCCTCTGGGACCACCAACTGCTCATGCAGTTTGTCTCCCCTTCCGGCTCTCCGATAGAGCAGTCGATTCCTCAGAAAGTACTGCCCCCGTTTTGGTGGCTCAGCACTTCTTTGCAGCTTCCTGTAGCAAGGACGCAATGTTGGGTCCTTCCTCTGGGCAGTATGCAAGTTCCCAGTGCACTGGGTTGTTGCATAGCGTGTTTGCCCCCTTTTCCTTTCCTTGGGATCCAGTGGCTGATTTTCCCCGGTGGGCGGGTTGTTTGGGCATCCCCAAGAACACGTATTTCGTGCCAAGGATCACGGGAAATAGGGAATCAGATAACACAGCTGCTGGAATGATGCCTGTGACTGTACCTGGATTTAATCTCCACCTTGGCGATTGGCAGTGTCATGGCAACAGCACTCCTCATTGCAGGCTGTATCTCAATAGTCTCCCCTGTGAGTTGGTCTGGGCGTACCAAGCTGGCATCAATCACAGCTTCCCCGTCCAAACCAGTAATCATAGAGACAGGTAACCTGCTGGCCGTTGACTTCAATCAGTTCGACCACAGGTGGCCTCTCTTGGTCCAGAGTTCCTTCAACAACCTCGACCTTTTCGGTGGCAACCACCTTTGGAGCCACGCGGCAGGCTGCGAAGTGAGAGCTTTTCGTTTTCGATTTGCAGTCTTTTGTGTTGTGAGAGGGCGACTTGCAGATCGAACACCACTTCTCAGACCACTGTCGTTTCAGTTGAGAGTTGAGTGGGCTCTGTCTCCCATCCTTTGTCTTCTCTGGACTCTTCTCTGAAGTGTTTGCATAAGATTCCACTTTCTTTGTTTCTGAGCCTTTGAATTTCTTTCGGTCATGTTTCTCCTGACCTTTGGTGGTTGGTGTACAGGTTTCTTCCGCCTCCCCATGGACTTCAACGAATCTTTCCGCCAGCTTATTCACCACATCAAGCCGTTCCGCCCCTTGTTCTCCCAAGAATGTCTTCAGAGGTTCTGACATTTGCTGTCGCATCTGGTCGACAATCATGAGCTCTTCCAGACTCTCATAGTCATGCTTGAACCCTGCCAAATCCATCCATTTCTGGAGGTAGGATTTCAGGCGCATACTGTAGGCGGCGAATAGCTCTCCTGGCTCTCGTTTCGCTGATCGAAACTTCTTCCTATATGTACTTGATGTGATCTCGTAAGTGCTTTCAGCAAAGCAGCTTTCAATTCGTCGTAATTGTTCTCATGTCCTGGTGGCAGGCGAGAATAGACCTCGTAACCGGTTCCAAGCTAATCCCTGGGATAGCTTAAGACACCATTTGTCACGGTCCAGACCCATAGCAACGGACATGGCCTCGAAGCGTTGAAGGTACTGGTCAATCTTCTCTTTGTCCCTGATCATAGATCCGCTAGAGGGAACTTCATAGCATGGTAACTATGTCCACCTGCTGGGGTTGAGCCTGGGATGGAGGAACCTCCCACTGCTCCCTCAGTTTCCCCATTAGATTGTCCTCTTAAGCTCGAGTTCCCGCATCCGGTACTCGTGCTCCCTTTTCTGAGCTTCTTGCTCCTGCTTCCCGTTTCCGAGCAGCTTCCTCAATTTCAAGTTTCCTAGCTGCCTGATCAGCTTCAAATTCCAGTTTCTTGGCTGCCTGTTCTAACTCCATCCTTCTCAATTCCAACTCGGCCTTTCGATCTTCCCTTTCTGCTTGACGAAACTCCCTCTCCACCTCCTGTATGTAATCTGTTAGGGCAGAACTCCGACAAACCCATTTCTTCCCCTTTTGCTCTTAGTTCTGCCGTGGTTAGTTTAGGAGTGGCCATTTTTAAGAAAGGTAAGTCAACAGATTGAGTCCAAGTTACACCAAGCAATATGTAGATAATCAATATCTAAAATTAATCCATATATATTACACCACAAAACAACCTCTCCACGACAAGAGTAGACTAGGACCAAGACCTATGTAGACTTGTAAGTGTGAACAGGAAAGTTATGTGTCTTAACACCTATCCACATTCACTATAACTGGATCTTTAACTGTCCGGCCCTACCTCTATCACGGTAATGTCACCCACAATAATGTAATATCACCAACATTAAGGTAATGTCACCTTCCCGTGTGACATGCCCATGTAAATGTCGCTATCCTTAATGTGATATCACCATCCCGCGCGAGCCCCCATAAATGTAACCAGTCGTCCCTAGGGGGGGAAGTGGAGTCAACAGGCACACTGTTTAAATCCTTTTCCTTATCGTGGGCTTCTGCCGGACCTTTGTCTACAAACCCCCTGTCAATCTTAGGTACACTATCTCTCTCTCTCCTCTTCTTCTTCTTACCACTAAACAATACCCTTCATATTGTTTCAGAACATACCCACACAAGACTGTATTTTAACAAATGATAAAATAAAACATTTAATACAGAAAAGTGTCACGTGTGTGTGTGTGTGCACTGTTTGCGTGTGGAAATATGTAGTATTTTCTATGGTGTATGTGAGAATAGATTAGTGAGCTCAGGATCGTTCATCATGTTAGGCCATGCCACATCACACCACAGTAAGTTCGGAACAGGTCTCACCGAATGAAGCATCTCTCCGGACAATGGTTGACTTCTTGGAGTTAATCATATATAGTCTGGGTGACTGTTCTCCACTACGGAATATGGCCTATTAATGTCCATGAATCAGGAACACACTATGTACCTATTATGTTCCTTAAAATCCTGATACCGACGAAGATCTCCCTATATCTCACACGAGTTTAAAGAAAACTTTCTGTCCGGTTGCAAAATGTTACTGAATGAGTGTCTTTACTCTGTAACCTCTCTACAACCTATAGTGATGGTCACTAGACAAAGTCACCGTTACTTTAAAATCACTGTTATTCCACCTCTCTACCTAATATTGTCATTGTCTATGGAGGTATTAATAGTTTCATAAAAACAACTGCCCTGGGCACTCAATCACTGCTACACTGGCCCTTTCAAGATAACACTCCTGATTTCTATGAGTTTATAATTCTTGGAACGATGTCCCACTTCCTAGGCCATTTAAAATAACTGCCATCAGCCATCCCAAATCTCACCAAATATCATCCCATTACACTGGTATTAACCTGCCGAGTGAAATGATATATCACTCTACCTCTTTTAAGCTGTGCATCAGCCAGCTGTGGCCGACGCTCCTAGACTACGTTCACACAACACACTATCACTAAGTTCAAGTCCTAAGTCTACTTATAAATAAACTACCTTATGCTAGTGTTCCGAGGTGGAATTCACAATTCACAACATGAAAAACAATGTCCCCTGTTCCCAAACAACATGGGACAGTGTGAATCCCGTTATCTGTAGTTCATCCACAGACTGAACGCAAGTTTTCGTTAACTTCAAACAGCCGAAACATGTTGTTCGAGTGATTTCATTCACGTGGCCAGAATTCAGGTCAAAACGGCACTCCCCTCTTCCGATCGCGTAAACAGAATGCGAGAATTCTTTTGATGCCGGGCAAATCAACATGCCGCCGATTGTCTTTGATTCGGGGACTTCTCAGGGAATCCCGGTGGTGTCTGAAATTGGGAACATATTTCTCCACATCAAATAGTTGTGGCGCCTAGCGATGGTGGTTTCAGGCCTTTCATAAATTCTGGATCTGAATTCTCCAGTATTATGTGACACTGAGCTCCTTTTCGGCTATCATTAGAATATTGTCGTTCCCTTTTCAAATCAGCGCTCTTTTTAAAATTAAGATGATGTAAATTTCATCATTCTTCTTAAACTATAGGCGTTAATTCCTTCATTTTTAAAATTTGAATTTAATTCTGATGATGGTGGTGGTTGGCGCTGTTTCTAACTGGAGGGTAGTGCGGGGAAATTCAAACAGTAATGTGGCGGTTTGCAAGATGTTTACTACAGAAACCTTACAAGTGTGATGATTGTTGTACTTCTTTTACTCAAGCTGGCAATCTGAGGAATCATAAGAGACCACATACAGGAGAGAGACCTTACAAGTGTCATGTTTGTAGTTCTTATTTTACTGATGCTGGCAGTCCGAGAAAACACAAGAGAAAACATACAGGAGAGAAACCTTACAAGTGTGAAGTTTGTGGTGCTTTTACTGAAGATGGCAGTCTGAGGAATCATCAGAAAACACATACAGGAGAGAAACCTTACAAGTGTGAAGTTTGTGGTGCTTCTTTTACTGAAGCTTGCAATCTAAAAGTCCATAAAAGAGCACATACAGGAGAGCAACTGCCAGATGTTTTGGAGAAATCTCAAAGAGATAGAGGAAAGCTAGAGTTCATCTCTCCCAGTGTTATCCTGCCGTTATAATTATTCTAGCCTTCAATGGCTAAATTTCTTGAATCCATAAATAGGGTCCCGGAGAGCCGATGAGGTCCTCAAGGTGAACAAGGAAAAGATTTCCTTGAATATTAATAATCTTGTGGATTTTTCTTGCCCCTCTGCTCTCAGCTAAATAATTAATATCTAGGGTATATTATTTAAAAACAATGATAACGTAATCACTCAAGGAATTATTGTAACACTCAAGAGTGGAAATGACATATGTGTAACATTTTTATTAAGCAACAAGCTGGGGTTGGGGTTTGGCCATTTTAATCCAAAATAATTATCATCCAGTCGAAAGATATTATGTATACTCATTAACCTCACAATCAATCACTTGGTTTTGGAATAAACACAAACATAAATCCCAATTTCCCAGATGAACCAGTACTATACATCTATCAGTGGAGGTATAATAATAATGAGTCTTGTTCATGAACTTGAACGTCTCCACTCCAGGTGATTTTTGTTAACCCACTTGTAAAAAATTCTGTAAAATTAAATACAGTTGGTCCACTGTGTGAGTGTTATTCTGGATCAGGTATGATGATAGTTGAGTGGTCTCTCCAATTCCAGGTACAAGCTAAAATTTCCTTGATTTTCCCAAGGTGATACAGGTTTACCTGGTTTTTGTGGTTGGATGACACTCTTGCCTGTTTATTCTTTAAAAAACGTTTCATCATCATTCCAGTCAGGAGCTCCCATCAAGAGGCAGGTCTGGATCTAAATAGATCTAACCATTACCTTCAACATAGTTGAATGTCTTCTTCAAGCATAACATCAGGTTTCAGGCTCCAGACTAGGTTTTTTTCTTTCCCAGTTCGCTGGCTGCTTAGTAGGCCGACACTTCTCTCTCTTCCTCTATTAGAGTTGGGTAAACTTCAGATGGATTTTTGAGTAGAGGACACAAGGCCGTCAATTCCAGTGGACCTTCTCCTGTTGAGCGATTGCTGAAGGATTTACGTTTTACATACACTGACCGTCTGCCGGTCTTCACTCCATTCTTAAAGCCTTTCAGTTGTTTATTTCTTCCTCTTCCTCGACTGGGCTCTGACGTCATATCAATTCGTGACCAATGGCTATGCTTCTCTTCGGCTATCATTAGAATATTGTCATTCCCTTTCCAAATCGGCGCTCTTTTTCAAATTAAAATGAAGTAAATTTCATCATTCTTCTTAAACTATATGCGCTAATTCCTTCATTTTTAAAATTTGAATTCAATTCTGATGGTGGTGGTTGTTGGCGCTGTTGCTAACTGGAGGGTAGTGCGGGAAAATTCAAACAGCAATGTGGCGGTTTGCAAGATGTATACTACAGAAACCTTACAAGTGTGATGATTGTGGTGCTTCTTTTACTCAAGCTGGCAGTCTGAGGAATCATAAGAGAACACATACAGGAGAGACCTTACAAGTGTGATGTTTGTGGTTCTTCTTTTACTGATAGCTGGCAGTCAGAAGAAACATAAGAGAACACATGCAGGAGAGAGACCTTACAAGTGTGATGATTGTGGTGCTTCTTTTACTGAAGATGGCAATCTTAGGACACATAAGAGAACACATACAGGATAGAAACCTTACAAGTGTGATGATTGTGGTGCTTCTTTTACTGAAGATGGCAGTCTGAGGAATCATAAGAGAACACATACAGGATAGAAACCTTACAAGTGTGATGATTGTGGTGCTTCTTTTACTCATGCTGGCTATCTGAAGAAACATAAAAGAGCACATACAGGAGAGAGACCTTACAAATGTGATTATTGTGGTGCTTCTTTTACTCAAACTGGCCCTCTGAGGAATCATAAGAGAACACATACAGGAGAGAGACCTTACAAGTGTGATGTTTGTGGTTCTTCTTTTACTGATGCTGGCAGTCTGAGGAATCATAAGAGAACACATACAGGAGAGAAACCTTACAAGTGTAATGTTTGTGGTTCTTGTTTTAATGTAGCTGGCAGTCTGAAGAAACGTAAGAGAACACATACAGAAGAGAGACCTTACAAATGTGATGTTTGTGGTGCATCTTTTACTCAAGCTGGCCCTCTGAGGAATCATAAGAGAACACGTGATGTTTGTGGTTCTTTTTTTTACTGTTGCTGGCAGTCTGAGAAAACAAGAGAACACATACATGAGAAAAACCTTACAAGTGTGAAGTTTGTGGTGCTTCTTTTACTGAAGATGGCAGTCTGAGGAATCATAAGAGAACACATACAGGAGAGAAATTTTACAAATGTGATGATTGTAGTGCTTATTGTACTTAGATCTGTAATCTGAAGAAACATGTGAGACTGCATCATCATCATGTGCCCTGCCAACAACCATAGGTGTTCATGTACCTCCTCAGATCTCGGTTCTTGTTCTTATTCTTTTTTTTTTGCATTCGTCCGGAATGTTATTTTATGGCGTAATTGTGTTGTGCCTGCTTACAGCATAGCTGTGATATTTGCAAATTTTGGCAGACACATCCAACTTCTTCAGACCTTTCCCGAGTTCCTATTCAGGATCAACTCTGCTGATAATATTTCTCAATGTCACCATACAGTCCATCCAGCATCATCTCTCTCAGTCTGCCCATGCTTCTTTTTCCCACTGATCTTTCCGGTCGTCACTTCTGATCATAATACTGAAGAATGTTATTGTCATTTGTATATAATGTTGTACTTTCATTATCCTCTTCCAGGCAATCATTGTTAAGTTACTCTGAGAATCCAAGCTATTCACAACAACCATCCCAGCCCTTCCCATAGTTTTGGACACCCAGACAGGGGACAGCTTGATACTTTGGACCCATTATCTCTCCATAGACACTTTTTCTAATCTTCATCAAGATAGCGTTGTAAACCGCGTCGCTCGATTCAGAGATTAATCATGTGTTCTGTGCGTGTTTCTTAACATCATTTTGTTCAAATAAGGATGAACCTACGACAGGTCCAGCAAACCGGTAGGGAATTTATTTGTTCAAGAACTATTGCTCGAGAATTATGGAGGAAATTAAAAGAAAAACGCAGCTCTATCAGCGTTCACGCCGGAAACGACACACCGAAGCGACACAACAACAAGCGACTAACGACGACTACTGCTAAATTTCGACATACTTCAAATAGAAAGGAGATTTTTGCAACTTGGAATGTTACAGGTCTAGGATATAAGGAACCAGCTCTCGTAGAGTTCATGAAACAATCAAATATTCAATTATTAGGACTCGCAGACACTAGGAAAAAGGGGCAGAACACGAAAAGAACACACGAAGGTTACGTTATTATATGGAGTGGCGTCGATCAACGAGCTACAGCTAAACATGGAGTGGGTTTTTTGTTGCATCCAGACAAAGCGAAAGCTATTATCAACACTAAATTTATATAAGAAAGGAGAATTCTAGTACAGATAAAAGAAGGAAATAGAACAACAACTTTTATACAAACATACGCCCCATGTAATGACACTTACAGCGACGAAGACAAAGACGAATATTTTGATAAACTTGCAGACACGTTAAATAATGTCAAGGAGACAGATGAACTAGTTGTGATGGGTGATTTTAACGGACGAATAGGCACACGAAGAACACCGTGGGAGGATTGCATGGGGCCATTCAGCGACACAGAGACTGATTGTAACAGCAATGGTCAACATCTACTCAACATATGTTCGGAACATGGACTAATAATAGCAAATAGTTTTTTTCAACATCGTCGTAGCCACACCAAAACCTGGTATAAATGGAATGACTTAGACCAAGCATCTCAAATTGACTTTATTCTAATTAGGAAATCAGACAGAAGGCTACTATTAGATTCAAGAGCACTCCCAAATACAGATGTTGATACTGATCACAAACCAGTCATAATTAAAAAGATTTCACCACACAGGAAAATAAGAAACAAAAAGGTAACAACACATGTCATCAATTATAGGAGGACTGCAGGAAAATACGGTTAAAGACGAATTCAATCAAGAAATCCAAAACCTACATAAGAACATCCCTGATGACCACTCAAGCGTAGATAAGGAATGGACATGTTTCAAGGCTGCCATGCTCGACACACTGAAAAATAAATGTGGAACAAAGAAAGTAGGGCAGGACAAAAGATTAAGAACAGCCTGGTGGAACAACGAAGTTAAAGATAGCATACTCAAAAAGAAGGTAGCATTCAAAAAGTGGATCACAACTAAATCTGAACAGGACTATATTACTTATAGAATAGCACGACGTAATGCCAAACGAACAATTAGAGCATCTAGAGATGAATCCTGGAGAATATACGGTGAACAGATGGCGACCCTTAGCAAAGACTGCCCAAGAGAATTTTATAAACGTGTCACCACAATGAGAAACAGAGATGCATCTTACAACCCAACCACCATCATAAACAGCAAAAGAGGTATACCGATATTTAATCCACAACAAAGACTAGCAAGGTGGGCAGAATACTTTCAAGAACTACTTAACCCCACACATAACATAGAAAACCTCACTTTTGTGCCTAAATGCCAGGGACAGCAAGAACCAAATTTCATACCTGCAGAAGTCAAAGCAGTTATACAGAAAAGTCCTAAAAACAAATCACCAGGTCCAGATGGAATAACCACAGAAGCTATTCAGGCCTGTGGGGAAACAGGAGTTAAATGGCTAACAAGACTTTTTAACATAGCATGGGAAGAAAGAAAAGTCCCAGATGATTGGCAACAGGCAATAATAGTACCAATATGGAAAAAGAAAGGCAATATGAGAGAGTGCGAAACATACAGAGGTATATCACTCCTGAGCCATATAGGGAAAATGTATGCAAAACTTTGGAACAAAGAGCTAGACCAATAGTTGAACAACAGTTAAGCAAAGCACAATTCGGTTTTCGGAAAGGTAAAAGTTGCACTGATGCATTATTTACACTTAGACAAATTTGTGAAAAAACTATCGAATATAGTGACCAGCAGAATATTGTGTTTGTAGATCAGGAAAAGGCTTTCGATAGAGTAGACAGATACAAATTATGGACCATCCTTGAAGACTATGGGATAGAAGGGCAACTGCTAGAAAACATCATAGCCATGTACCACTCGAGCCAAAGTGCAGTAAGAACACAAGAAGGTATATCAGATATGTTCACAGTCAATACAGGAGTGAGGCAGGGATGTGTGCTCTCTCCCCTGCTATTCAATATCTACATGGACAGAATTTCCAAAGAAGCAAGTCTCGACAGAACAGATTCAGAAAATTTAGAACTCTTTACTCCAGATGAAACAACTGACCCACAAGGAATAAATGAACTTCTATTTGCAGACGATCAGTGCCTGTTTTACAGCGATGAGGGCAGACTACAAAATCATATTACTAATCTGAGTTCAACCTGCAGCAGATACAATATGAGTATAAACACAGCCAAAACCGAAGTAATGCAAGTTAGCAGATCGCCAGGCCCACTAAGTATACAGATAAATAACATACCTCTGAAACAAGTTAAAGAATTCAAATACATTGGAAGTATGATCACAGAAGATGGCAGATTGGACAGAGAAATTGAAATCAGATGTCAAAAAGCTAGTGCACTTACATATCAACTATCACCCTTACTGAAGCATCCAAACATACCCATGTCCGCAAAACGACAGATAATAAACAGCATATTCACACCAACCCTATGCTATCAATCTCAAACCTGGACTTTATCCAAATTACACCTTCGAAAAATCAACAACTGCGAACTGAGATGCCTGAGGAGAGCTGCCAACTTAACAATCCGAGACCAAGTAAGAAATGCTACTATCAGACAGACTGTGGGATCAACACCTTGTGCCACATTTATTGAAAGACAGAAGATCAAGTGGTTTGGCCATGTCGTTAGAATGCGACATCAGCAACTACCATCACTGGCCTTACTTCAAAGATCATCTGCGACGAGACCACGAGGACGTCCAAGAAGAAAATGGATTGACGACATCAGAGACATTATACAACCACACGGAATGACACTATCCAGTGCCGTCCACCGAGCGCTGGAACGCAAATTATTCCTCCCCACGACACTTGACGGCAGAAGTGGAAGATGATGATGATGATGATCATGAAGATCTCTCCATAGACAGGTCATGGTATCTAACTGCTAGTTATAAATCTCTGCATCTTGCCTCCCAAGCAAAAAGTTTCCTAGATATTTATAGGGGATTAGAACACCACCCTGTAATTTGATATCAGGCAACCCACTCAATGGGTCCAGATGACACTCCCCTAGAAGCAAGCCAAAAGATTTGGTTTCAGTGCCGAAGAATACACAACGGCCCTTTCTTCAATAGACATGGAACTGAACAACAACACAAAATGTGATCTTTCACCTCTGTAACTAAGTGACTCAATAATTATAGGAAGCTACATTTGAAGGGAATGAAAATCTATAAGTTATGGTCCAATCTCACAACATGCTATCTCCAGAAAGCGCAAGATAGATAAAGAGAGACTGAGAGAAAGACAGACAGACACAGATGGACAGGTGAAATATACATTCCGCATCAACTGGTGGAGGTGGAAAGGAAGCATATGCAAGAAATGTGTGGTTGCATGCACTATGCCATAAATGTTATATTATTATAAATAAATATGTACGTATTTGTTGTGTTTGCACATGTGTCACTTAACACTAACAAACGGCAACGCTCTGTGATGTACACAAACAAAAGAAAAACACAATGCACCTAGTAAATACACACTCCATCTATCCATCATGGTCCATGCCGATAAGCGTGGGAGGTCATGTTCTGCCATCTTACTCGATCACCAGAGTTGTGGATCAGCTCCGTGTACCTGTCTCGACCATGCCACGTGGCCAAGCCATCCAGATATTTACTTCTCGGTCTTCCCCCTGGTCTCTTCCCTTCGATCTTACCAGTTGTCACCAAGTCCTCCAATTCATTTCTTGGGTTGTGTGGGTAGGGGATTGTGTTGGGTGGATTTGGGATGGAAGGGCGGATGGGGAGAAGTGTATGGTGTGTGGGTTTGAGATATGTGTGCGGTGTGTTGGTGGGGGATGTGTGAATGATGTGTGGGTGGAGGGTATGTTTGTGGTGGTATGGGTGGAGGATAGTGTGTGGTGTAGGGGATTGTGTGTGATGGGTGTGGGGAATGTGCGTATGGGTGGGGTATATGTGTGGGTGAGCAGGGGATTGTGGTGGTTGGGGGAAGTATGTGGGGGAGTGTGTGTGGGAGATTGTTGTATGTGGATGGGAATGTGTGGGTGGGGGTGTGTGAGTGGCTTAGGGATGTGTAGGTGGGTGAGGGGAGTTGTATGTGTCGGGGTGGGATGTGTGAGTTGGGTGGAGGATGTGTGTGGGGGTAGGGGTATTGTGATCGAGAGATGTTTGGTTGGAGTGGGTTGGTGGGGGTGTGTGGGTGCGTAGTGGAGGATGTGTGAGTGAGTGTGTGTTGGTGGACGGGTAGGGAATGCGTGTGTGGGTGGGGAGAGGTGTATGTGTGTTGGTTGGTGATATTGTGTGGGTGAGGTATGTGTGTGTGGGTGGGGGATTTTTGTGGTGTGTGAGTGGGGGTATGTGGGGTGGATGGTAAGGGTATCTGTGGTGGGTGTGGGTGGGATTATTTTGTGGTATCTGGGTGGGGGATATGTGTGTGGTGTGTAAGTGGGGATGTGTTGGTGAGGGATATGTGTGTGTGTGGTGCGTGGGTTGGGAATAGTGCGTGTAGGGAGGTGTATGTGATGTGCGGGTGGGGATTGTGTGGTGGGGGATTAGGTTAAGGCATGTGTGGGTGGGTGGAAGTTGATGTGTGGGTGGTGGTGGTGGTGTGTGAGTGGATTGGGATGTATGGGTGGTTAGGGAGATGTGTGTGGGTGTGTGTGTGGGGGGGGGGTAGGGACATGTCAGTTGGGTGGGGATGTGTGTGTATGGTTTTGGGGATGTGTGAGTGGATGTGGCGATGTGTGGGTTGGTGGGTGGATTGTGTGTGTGGGTGGGGAATATGTTGTCGATGGAGATGTGGGCTGGGGAAAGGGTGGTTTGAGGTGTGGGTGGGGAGAGGATGTGTGGGGTAAATGTGGATGGCGTGGATGTTGTTGGGTTGGTGGGGGAATGTTTGTGGGTGGCGAGTGTGTTTTGGTTGGGGGATCAGGTGAGGGCAGTGTGTGTGGGGTGGGGATGTGGCGGGAGGGGGATGGGTCGGTTTGGTGGGGTATGTATGTGTCCCTTGGTGCGCATGTGTGTGGGTAGATGGGGGTGTTGTGTGGGTGGGGTGATGTATGGATAGGTGGGAGATGGGCTTCATACCATGGTAATTAGCCTTGTTTATGTTTACAACATTCATTTCACAATGTTTATTTTTCTTCCTATGCAAATGTATAATGCTCTTGATGAACGAAAGACGAGTGATTGGAAGGGCCGAATGTAAGACGGGCCTGCGCGCCCAATTTGTGACCCTAATAAAGTTGATTTGATTTGATTTGATTTGATTTCTTCTCATAACATGCACTTTTTTTTCGACATGCCCAAAGAATTTTGACTGTCTACGTCTAATGTCTCTAATCAGTTTACGATCTTCATTTGTTTCTTGAAGGACTTGTTCATTGGTTTTTCTGTTTGTCCATGGTATTCTTTGCATTTTCCTCAGAAACAACATTTCCACAGCCATCAGCTGTTTTTCAGCTTGACTGCTTATTGTCCACGCTTCACATCCATACAAAAGTATAGGTTCTATGTAGCACCTCAACACTCTTTTTCTCGTTTCAAATGATATCTTTTTATTGGTGAGTATGTTTTTCATCTTGCAAAAGGCTACCTTCGCAATGGCAATTCTTGTTTTTAATCTCTACAAGGCATCTCCCATCAGATGCTATGACTGTGCTGAGATAACAGTATCGATTCATTTGCTTAAGACTATGCCCATCTACTCGTATATCACATTGTGGTATTTCCTTGTTCCCAGTGACGACCATAATATGTGCCTTCTTAATATTCAGTTCTAACCCTAGTTGTTCACTGTGTGCAACAACTGCATCTATTAAATTTTGCAGGTCCTGTTCATTGTCTGCAATTGAATGAAATAAAAGTATTTATTAAAAACAAAAAATCAAATTTAATTGTACTATACAGTCATTCTAAAATATTAAAGCAAATTTTTTTTCTGGCTTGTTTTATAGGTCAAACAAAAAACTAAAAACACTTGCACATGCGCGCGTGCACACGCACACATTTTTAAACACACTATTTCACAGATTAAGCAAATTGCCACGCCCATCAAGTTCACACTCACATTTCATACTGTGCATGTTCAACCAGATACTTCACAGATACTTCTGTATTCCTAATGTGTACCAATGACCTCAACCAATAATTCTGAGTATTATTGCCATCATTTATGTTTTACCTTCTTGAGTATAACTTGTTTTTCTGTCTACTACAAAAATGAATTATTGTGATCGCCAAGAACCAGTATTTTAAAAAAGATAGATATTTAGACTTGCAGATCCTTTATTTATATATTTGCAATACCCCCCATGAGGGAGAATGAACCAGCATATTTTCCTTCTTTGTCACCGGGTATACCACAGTTAGGGACAAAGGTTCACTGAGCTAGCTACTCAGAACAAAGGCAGGCTGTATCTCGTAGATCAGTTTCTTTGTCAGCCGAGAAGTGGATATTATGACCATGACAAAAGTTGTTTTAACCAAAACATTGCCCACCCTAATACATCCATTGTTCCAGTGATGAAGTTACTGCCCAATGCAGCTAACTCCAGTCTTTGTTTTGGCTCTCTCTCTCTCTCTCTCTCTCTCTCTCTCTCTCTCTCTCTCTCTCTCTCTCTCTCTCTCTCTCTCTCTCTCTCTCTCTCTCTCTCTCTCTCTCTCTCTCTCTCTCTCTCTCTCTCTTTCGCGTGCGTGAGCAAACACCATAATACCTGTTTGCAACTTATTTTGTAAATTGGGACCCTTGTTGCAATGCTTTATGTATGATCCATTCAGTGATGCTGTTAAAAATGTTTTAAGTGTGAATGAGAATACTTGGAGTATGAAAGAAGTTCTATTGAAAGTTTTTAGTGTGCATGAGAGCACATGATTACTCCATCATCATCATCATCATCATCATCATCATCATCATCATCATCATCATCATCATCATCATCATCATCATCATCATCATCATCACCATCATCACCATCATCATCATCATCATCATCACATCATCATCATCATCAGCATCATCATCGTCGTCGTCATCCAACAACAACAACAACACACTCACTCACTCACTCACACACTCACATACTCACACTCTATCTCACACTCTCTCTCACTCTCTCTCACACACACACAGAGATCACACATTGTAAATACACAGTTTTGTACCCCACAAAAGCTTTTAAAAAAGCAATTAACAGCTTTTTTGTTTATAAATTTGTATCTGCTATTGGATATATGCGATAGGTCCTAGTTTTATGTAACATTAATGCATTGTTTGTACATTGATCTCATATGTATCTTTACGACTAATTAAAAAAAAAAGATTACCGGTGCACCCTCCAGAATTTATGCTATGCCACACCCCCACCGACTTCATTTATAAATTGTTTCAATGTCATCTATTTTGCTTCTGCTGCCGTGAGTTTAAAATCCTTCACCTTTACTTTTTTATACCTGTCAGCCTCCTCCACATCTGTGTCAACTGAATTGGTTGCTCTCTGCACCCTCTGCCAATTCCTTATAGCCGCCATATTTTCCCTCCATGATTTCTCCACCTCTTGTGTCAAGTCAGGGGGAGAAGACTATTTCAAGATCGTGTTAATACTAGAATCGATCACTTGATATTGTCCCCCCCCCCCCCCCCCCCCACCCGCATACTTTACGGTTCTGTACTTCTCGCCCTTCTGAAATTCGTTTTATAACGTAAGTAGACTCGCAAATCACGTTTTATGTAGACGTATAGACTTGTTCAAGTATGTGTTATTAAATTAGCTTCCTTTTTTTTACATATACTATGTAGGGGCGGGGGTGGGGGATGTATAGTGAGGTAATACTAAGGGGGGGACGACGACGACATTCTGAACATATGGGCCAAAGAAGGTTGAGAACCACTGGTTTAGACCGTCCCTGTGATCTAAGACGCCCCAAGAGCGAAGAGTGGTCGCAATCATACCTGAGTGTTGTGCGGGCTCTAATAGCCCTGACTGTGTTAGACTTAGGTATCAGTACAGAACTGGTGAGCTGGTCGCGCCCATGGTCCCCAAGGACACTCCATTTTGTCTGATGCCGCCTATTGGGATACAAGTGCCAGGTCGTTGGCAGTGTCAGGGTTCCGCGGCCTCATTGCTAGCCTAGCTGGTGAACCGTCATTTATGCAGACCACATCTGTCTCACAAGGCCTCAGCAAGAGCAGTACCCCGCCTGTTCTCTCCCGTCGTGTCTCATTCTTTGGCGTGTGCATTGAAGTCACCACATATCAAATACCTGGCACCAGGGATATCCACTGAACCTTTCCACCAATTCCCAACTCTCTCTCTTCTTACGGAAGATTCCCCATTTACATATATATTTATTAAGTTCCAGCTGTATCCTCCTAATTTAAACTATTCCCCGCACCTCTGTATTTTCCTGACCCCACCCACTCATATCCAGTATCGAATGCTGTAAGTCATCCTTGACCACCAGAGCCTGCCAATGTCTTCCCTGCACGGTTGCGTTAATGTAACATGTATAACCAGTGTACTTAAAAGAGTTTGTCTTCAGTTCTTGTAACATCAGGACATAAAAACTGTAGACCAATCTCTCAAATATTGGTCAATGCTACTTTGCACCACGGCAATTCCAATACCCAACTCGTACATTTTTTAGTAAAAACGATCCATTTTCCTCCTACCCTTTCTGGCTCCAGCCCTCTTCTTCCTTTTCCTTCCCCCTCTCTCCTACCTCTTCTCCCCCGCTTCATTTTCTCCCACTGGCTGTTGTCAAAGATATCGAGCACAAAGCACGCACTCCGTTACTTCGGCAATCGTTCTTTTTATTATCCATAGGTGGTTTGATTTGAAGGCAGGAACTAACCGGTCACCCTAGTAGAGTCTGTTTGCTAGGGAAGGGGCAGGAGATGTCCCTCAGGAGTCCATACGCCCTGCCCACATACCAGACGTTCCACGTTCAC
This sequence comes from Cepaea nemoralis, assembly GCA_014155875.1. Taxonomy (NCBI): domain Eukaryota; kingdom Metazoa; phylum Mollusca; class Gastropoda; order Stylommatophora; family Helicidae; genus Cepaea; species Cepaea nemoralis. The sequence goes on from JACEFZ010027148.1 coordinate 788,270, forward strand.
GACCAGCCCACCCGTGGCTACCAGTCCTTGGGACGTCGGTCCACCTTAAACTTGGGAGTTTATAATCGGAGTTTCCCATCTCCTATATGGGCCGCTGTAATAGCTAACAGGCTCCATCTGCATGGGGACAAGAGGCTGTAGTGTCTCAACCCTCCTGGCGAACACTTTAGATAAATGTATACGGCGAACAACAAACAATAATGCACACCATATATCAAATATCAAATAGTTCATAATACAATACACAGCCAAAATCACTGCACAGCACTGTGTTAGTTCGTGGAGAAAACCCAGATTGTATCTTCGGTGTCGCTTTTCTTTGCCAATAACCGCTACAAACTGTTTCCCATCATATTTGAACATGTTGAGCAACTGTCCATTCTTTTCCCTGTTGGAAAAAGCCCATCTCCACAAATACTGCATTCCCTACAATTCTCACCACCGCGCTGTGTCAGCAATCTCCCGAGCAGCAGAAGTTTATCTTCTGAGACGAGGTCAGAAACAGTCTCTGGAAGATCCTTGTGAATTTAAGTCACCAGCGATCGCATCACCTTCTACGCCTTTGTTGTCTTGTCTTGGTGGCAACTGCATCAACTCTACCGTGGCTGTAAGCTTGCACCTCACAAAGGTGGAGTACCACCCATGAATTAAAGCTTTGTGCCTGACTAGCATACTATTCAGCAAGAGAATATAATAGACTTTCGATCGCTTCTTTGGGTCCGTGTACACACCCAGAAGTGTATCATCAGCATTGCAGATGTAAAGCCCACCCAAGCGTTGCATTTCAAATTCAAAGTTGTATATGGCCATTCTGTGCAGCACATATGGGGCAGTAAATGGCAGCCTCCACCTGCCGCGTTGGAAATGTGGCACGTATGACTGCATGTGTGGTCATCACTTCCTGAGTCTCCAATTACAGCCATATGGGAAGCACTGTACGCCACTTTAAGGCTGCATATCTAACAACAACATACAGGGACCACACTTCAGCTGCCATAGCTCCCTCGGTGGTAAACTTGTTCATGTATAATACCACTGCGTTGGCATCCACAAAGATTACAGTCGTGTTTCTACATATTGTCCCTGAGTTATCCCGTGCTACTAACGGACTGATGCGTCCCAAATCATATTGTCCGGTGTGGATGTGTAAGAGAGGTATCTAGTAAATCACAATGACCAGTGGCATCATATTCATCTGTAAAGAAGTCAGGACTGTTTCATCCCTGTCTATGATCGCCACATTCTCAAACTGACATCCAGGACCAAAGTAACCCGGCTCACACTGGACACCAGAAGAGCAGCCGCCATTCTCAGGGTCACAAATCTCATTATAACAATGGCATTGTAACATAAATCTGTGTCCAAACCATCCATTTTTACAATCTTGGTGTGTCGCTGTATTAAACAGAACTGTCACAAGTAGATAGTTGAGCACCAAAGATAGCATTGAAGACATCAGTAATCTGGTGTACTTCACATATTGAGCTCTGTAGTACTGACATAACGACATGACAATGGTATTTCAACAGCAGATCCTGTTGTAGAGTTATGGCAGACACAATGGATATGACTTAAAGGCTACTCGCTTTCTTTGCTGCGTCTTCGTTCACCACTTGAAGGTAAGTTGAATGGATTTATATTATTAAAATAATTCCAACCCCAATTATTACCCTTTGATATTTATAGAATTATTTCCCTTTATCTGGTTATTTATCGTCACCATGTGCCATGCAGATAAGTGTTGACGGTCATGTTTCGCCATCTCACATGATAAATATAGTTGTGGATTACTAAAGTACTAAAGCAATATTGTCGTATATTATTGAACTAATTGTAACTCGAATTGTTGCCCTTTGGTAACTATAGCATTAATTCCCTTTATCTGGTTATTCATTATCATTATGTGCTGTGCCGATAAGCGTGGGCGGTCAAGTTTAGCCATTATTGTGGATCATCTCTGTGTTCTTGTCTCGACGTTAGAACGTTGCCAAGCCATCGAAGTATTTACTTTTCTGCCTTCCCCTTGTTCTTTTCCCCTCAATCTTGCCAGTTGTCACCAAGTTCACCAGTTTTTTTCTCATAACATGTCCAAAAATGTTGACTATGTCTAATTTCTCTAATCAGTTTACGGTTTTTATTTGTTTCTTGGCAGATCCGCATGGCCCAATGGGTAGTAACACGTATTCTTAAACATCCGTTGTTCTGATGCCGAGGTATTCGGTTCAACCCCTTCACCAGACAGCTGATTTAAAATCCTGACCTATCGTCCTTAGCTTGGGGACGTTAATTACAAGCACCTCTGAAATCGGAGTGGGTTCGCCTGATGTCGAGGGACACTGTTTATAGAGAAAGCTAATCCACACGCAAAATTCAGTCCAGCACTACTATAAATAATTAGTTAGTCGAGGTTCCGACTTCACGGCAACGGGTCGTCCCCATTATGCTCTATTCCCGTGCCAGAGAAAATCACACACAATGCTTCCCACTCTCCAATGTGAAAAGTGGAATAGACAGGAGTCTCGGCAATCCAACAAGCCCGTACGGGTACACTGTGAATAATGTCGCCGTCAGAACGCCAACACAAAATTCATCCACGAATACCACAGTTCATCGTTGATGGACTCGGCAGTCACCAGCAAGACCTCATTGACCCGAGTTTTCTCACATGGTTTGGTCTCTTACCACAGGGCGAACCGTCGAAAGTGTCGCACAAAGCACGAACTCCGCAGCTTCAGCGCCGACTCCCAGGAGTCTCCCGAAAAATGCACTCGTGAACTAAAGGGCAACACAATAAATTTAGCAACCGCCGGTAGCCATTGTTCCGAACACGCAGGTCACTCTACAGGACATATGTGAAAGCATTCCACACGAATTTCACAGCTCACGGTGTCGCCCACGCACTCACTCAGTAGCAGGGCGACGGAACCATGTACTACCAGTACAACATGAGGAAAGATGCGATTGCAAACCGTAGCCACAAGCATAAACACGCCACAGGCCCCAGCGGTTCAATGCCTAACCGCCATGCTGGCGACCGGAAGTCGCACTACTATAAATGTGTATTGGCTACGCTTGAGTTCATAGCGAGCGAATGCCCCCCCCCCCCCCCCCCCCCCCCAAAAAAAAAAAATAAAAAAAAAAAAATTTCTTTTAGGACTTGGTCGCTGGTTTTTCTGTCTGTCCATGGTATTCTTTGCATTTCCCCTAGAAACCACATTTCCACAGCCATCAGATGTTTTTCAGCTGGTCTGTTCATTGTCCACGCTTCACATCCATAGAAAAGTGCAGGTCCTATTGTAGCACCTCGACACTCTTTTAAATGTCACCTTTTTATTGGTCACTTGTTTTCCGTCTTGCAAAATGCTACCTTCGCCATGGCGATTCTTGTTCTAATCTCTTGAAAGCATCTCCCATCAGATGTTATGACTGTTCCGAGATAATTGTACCGATTCATTTGTTCAATTAAGAATATTCCCATTTACTTGTATGTTATATTGTGGTATTTCCTTCTTCCTAGTGACGACCATAATCCGTGTATTTTTACAATATAATTCTAACCCTAGTTGTTCATGGTCCAAGTTGTTCTCCCCCGATGGTGTTTCCACCTTGTCGTGGTGGGGGAGCTTGAGTTTCTCAATGACCCTGAGAGCTATGCCGGCGGTAGCGTAGCTACCAGCAGGGCCTCCCAAGCCGGACAGGTCAAAGGGTAGAGAACAGACAAAGAGAAACACCCTGGTCCTCCAGGTTGGGTGTTGAAGCGTGGGGTTAACATCCCCACCTTTGTAAAAACCTTTCTTTGTTACGAAACAAATACATGAGCCTCGATATCGGACTGACTTATCTGGACAACGACCTTGGAACGTTAAAGGACTTTTGAGATTTGGAACATGGAATGTACGGACACTATATCGAGCTGGAGCGGCCGAAGAACTAACCCGGGAGCTGATTGAATATCAAATGGATATAACAGCAATTCAAGAAATAAGGTGGCCAGGAGAGGGTACTTTAGAGCAAAATGGAATGATTATAATATATGGAGGAAACACCCAAAATAAACATGAATTAGGAACAGGATTTGTCATCAAAAAAGAGTTATGGGGGAACGTTTTAAACTTTAAAGCTTTTAATGACAGGATTAGTAAATTACGAATAAAAGGTAAATGGAAAAATATAACGATGATTAATGTACATGCACCTACTGAAGAGAAAGAAGATGATATTAAAGAAGACTTTTATAATGATCTGGAAGATGTCATAGAAGAAACCCCCAAACAGGACATCCTGATTGTGCTGGGAGACTTCAATGCAAAAATAGGTAGAGAGCAAACTAATAAAAAAGTGGCCGGTATGGAAAGCCTACATACAACTTCAAATGATAATGGATGGAGAGTCATCAACCTGGCAGAAGCCAAAGGACTGCAGATTAGCAGTACCAGACTACAAAGAAAGGATATACACAAACAAACTTGGAAATCATGTGACAAGAGAACCTATAATCAAATAGATCACATTTTAATTAACAACAGAAATGCATCAAACATACAGCAAGTCAGAAGTTATAGAGGAGCTGAGTGCCACAGTGACCACTTCCTCGTTGGAGCAAAATTTAAAATAAAACTTAAGAGAGCTTTCTATACTAAATTACAAAGATTACACCCAACATATAACAGAGAAAAACTGCAAGACATTACAGTCAAAGAGAAATTTACAGATGAAATAAAATGTAAACTTGAAACTCTGCAAAACCCTTTGGAGGAAAGCATTGACCAAACTTGGTTGAACATCAAGAATACAATTCAGTCTACCGCAGAAGAATGTCTCGGTGTGTTAACCACGCATAGAAAGAACAGATGGTTCAATCAAAAATGTGAAGAAGCAGTCATTAGGAAGAAGAATGCCAGACATGTATGGTTAAATGACATCAATAACATCCAAAAGGAAGAGCATTATAGAAATGAATGTAAAGAGGCTACAAAAATAGTCAGACAGCAGAAGCGAGAATATATGAGTAATATAATCAAAGATATGGAAACTAATCACCAGAAAAATGAATCCAGAAAATTTTTTAAAGAACTGAAGTCAATGAAACGAGGGCACCAACAAAACACATATGGTTTAAAAGACAAAAATGGGAATATGATAAATACCAATGAGGAAATGTGCAACACATGGAAAGAATATTTTATTGAATTACTAAATTGTGAAGCTCCAAGTAACATTTTCTCACAGGAAGAGGTTCTAACATGCGAACCACAAATTGAAGAACCTACATTTGAAGAAATCCTATATGTAATCACACGACTTAAAAACAATAAGGCAACTGGGACTGATGGAATTGCTGCTGAATTTATAAAGGCAGGTGGCCATGCATTACATCTAAAGCTATACGAACTAATAATAAAAATCTGGAGGACAGAAGAATTACCCCATGACTGGAAAGAGTCATTATTGATACCTATCTTTAAGAAAGGAGACAAGTTCCAATGTGGAAATTATAGAGGAATATCACTACTGTCCACAAGCTATAAGATACTATCCGCAGTATTACTAAATAGACTAAAACCATATTCAGAAGACATATTAGGTGACTACCAGGCGGGTTTTAGACAAAACAGATCAACAATAGATCAGATATTTATCTTACGACAAATAGCCGAGAAACATTGGGAATATAAAAGAGATCTCCATAACATTTTTGTGGATTTTAAAAAGGCTTATGATAGTGTCCATAGGAATAGTCTATGGAATGCTATGCAGGAATTTGGAATACCAAGGAAGTTAATCAACATGACCAGACTATGCATGGAAGATACTTATAATATAGTAACATATAAAGGCAGGAAATCAGACCCCTTCCAAATAACATCTGGCTTGAAACAGGGTGATGCACTATCGCCGCTACTCTTCAATCTGGCTCTAGAGAAAGTTGTAAGGAAGGTAAAGGAGGAATGTGATATTGGAGGAACATCCAAGCTGCTTGGTTATGCAGATGATATAGATATTATAGGGCAAAGTGAACAAAAGACATTGGAAATATTGACTCACTTAAAGGAAAAAGCCCAACAGATGGGGCTGGTTATCAACCAAGATAAGACAGAATATATGGTAATTTCAAGAGACGGAATGGCTAGAAACTCTGGCCACATACAAATAGATAATATGACCATTAAAAGAACGGAAACATACAAATACCTGGGTACAATCTTCAACTGCTCCAACATCATAAGGGAAGAAATACAAACTAGAATCAACTCTGGAAATAAGATATACTATGCACTACAACATCTACTAAAATCAAAGGCGCTATCTCGTAACACCAAAATCACAATATACAAAACACTGATCAGACCAGTTGTGCTGTATGGCTCTGAAACCTGGAGTACAACGAAAGGAGACGAAGCCTTGTTACAAACCTTTGAGAACAAAATTTTAAGACGCATCTTTGGACCCATTAGGGATACACAAAGTGGAGAGTGGAAAAGAAGAAGTAACAAAGACATTTATGATCTGTTTAAGTCCCCGCTAATCACTGGTATCATGAAGGCTAATAGACTACAATGGCTGGGGCATATAGAAAGAATGGAAGATAATAGGGAAACAAAACTCGCTTACACTCAGGAAATAAATGATCCTAGACCCCGAGGTAGACCAAGAAGGCGGTGGAGAGATAATACATGTACAGACCTACAAGCACTTGGAATCAACGACTGGCAAGAGAAGGTCCACCAGAGAGACGAATGGAGACGGATTGTATTTGCAGCAAAGAACCTTAATGGCTCGGAACGCTGAAGAAGAAGAAGTTGTTCATGGTATGCAACAACCGCATCTATTAAATGTTGCAGATTCTGTTCATCGTTTGCAATTAATACTGGGTTATCTCCATATCTAACGTTATCTATGCTACGTTACCCAATGGTGATTCCTCTCTTACCTTCTAACTTACTGAAAATATTTTCACTGTATTGGGAAAAATGATCTGTAGACATTATACATCCCTGTCGCTCATCCCTCTTAAGAGGCTAATATTGGCCTATCTCTGGGGAGTCTTCGTGGCGAAGAAGTCAAGCCGTCTGACTCAGGCTCCAAAGGATGTAGGTTCCCGAGTGCATTTTTTTCGGAGACTTCTGGGGGTCGTATCTGGAGCTAAGGAGTGCGACGCTTTCGGCAGCCTGCGTTGCGGAAAGAGACTGAACCATATGGGATAAAACCCGGTGCAATGAAGCCGCCTCTGTCGACTTTTAAGCAACATATTTTTTACCTACTTCATTATCAATCTTTATGGCAGCTTGTTTCCAATATTTTTTTTTTTTTTTACACATCTAAGGTTTTTCCCATCAATTTGTAGACCTGCAATCATCTTCACCATGTTGACATGTCTTACTTTATGGACAACCTTTGTGTGGCCAAGAAAGCAAAGAGGTAGGTTATTGCTAACTGATAACTTTGTCTTCTTTAGACATGTTGTGCCGGATTAAAACATGGGCACATGCCAACTGAGGGTTCGTGTGTTTGAATCCCCATCAATGCTGTTTAAAAAAAAAAAATAATAAAATAAAAAAAAAACAATTGACCTCTACTCCCAATTTTATAATAATATTGTTTGTCTTCATTATTCAAATTCACAATAAGAAAACTGTTGTAAATGATATGAATGTCTGGAATTCAGAGCAATCAAAATAGAGGAAGACATATAACCGGTGATAAGAAATTGAGATAAAAATTCAAGAAAGACTTTAGCGCGCGCGCACACACACACACACACACACACACACTCGCACACACACACACACACACACACACACACACACACACACACACACACACACACACACACACACACACAGAGTGAAGAGAAGTACAGACAGGAATTGGGACAATGGACATGTTCTCTGGGCATATATGGATATATTATTCTCCTTTTAACATTTCTGTCATTTAAACTATCATTTGCTGCCAATATTGTAACATGCGGTGTATGGCAGGGGGGTGTTGAGTCTGAGGAAGTAAGGCCGCCTGCTAATGCAGTCGCCGCGAACTGTGCAGGCTAGAGTTTTCTTTATGCCCTCGGCCGAAAAAAACTCCACACCTACCTAGGATTCGAAACCGGGTCTTCCGAAGGAGGAAGCGGCATTCTAGCCACTCGGCTAGCCGCTCCTATCATTCATTTTAACTCTTCATCAGTTCTCCACCATTCATTTTAACTTTTATTTCATACAAAACAGTGTGTATCTGCAATGTGCTTCCCGTGTTTCCATTCACATTTGCAAATACAACAAACACATTGATACACACAAGTGATCATACACAGTAATGGCTTGGTGAAAGTGCAACATAAACAAATGTCTGTCTCCTAAAGGGATACGTTGATGTTATTGTTACATCAAAACAAGATTTTCAGTCAGCGCTTTCCTCTAGGTGTACTTCTAGGGGGGTGTTTTGTGTGGGGCTTCAGACTTCGCTAGGACGCCTAGTTAGCAATGGAGCTGTCTCTAAAAAATAAAAGACAAAAAACAAGACCTCTTAGTCCCACTGTGAACCTTCGGTCCATTGTGGCCCACCAGGACCTGTCTGCCAATGTTTGTGGATTGTGATTTGGTGATTCAAGTTTGCAGTTTGGATGGCCGCCTTAGCACCCTGCCCAGATCAAGTGCGGATAAATCTACACTTTGATCTTAGCCAAAAGGCCGAGAAGCGATTGTCCTGAGTCTCTATTATTCAGTCTTGTAGCGTACCGAAGTAGGTGGCGTGAATGTATCCGGACTGTTTGTAGAGTTCAAGGTAGAATAGCTTACAGTATTCAAGACAGCAATAATCAGTAATAGTATGCAGGCAATGGCTGTCACAACCACAATGGTTAGTTTCAGCTTGAAGTAAATGCTGATGCTTACTGACACTGACTCCAATTGGTTTAAATTCTTCCTTTTCTTTTTGTTTTATTTCTCAAGATCTATATCCTTTACAAGACGTCGCAGTCAACCCCATCATTTTTGGCTGTTTGTGATTCAGTAGTTTGCCATTGCTTTCTGAACGACTGTCACTTATACCATTGTATGGAAACCAACGGACAGGGAAATGAACAACAACAAAAATGTGATCCTTCACTTCCAAACCTATGTGGCTTAGTAATTATAGAGATGCCACATTTTAAGGGAATGAAAATTTATTGGTTATTGTCTAAGCTCACAACATTCAATTAACTGCTGCTATCGCAACGTATCGGGAGATAGATAAAGAGAAAATGCGAGAGAGAGAGAGAGAGAGAGAGAGAGAGAGAGAGAGAGAGAGAGAGAGAGAGAGAGAGAGAGAGAGAGAGAGAGAGAGAGAGAGAGAGAGAGAGAGAGAGAGAGGCAAACAGATAAACAGGGAGAGTGAGAGAGAGATAGATAGATATACGAACAGATAGACAGGTGAAACATACATTCCGCGTAAACTGGTGGAGGTGGAAAGGACGCATATGCAAGGAATGCATGTGTACTTCTGCCATACTATAAATGTTACATTATATTATGTGTATATAAATGTGTTTATGTTATTCACACATGTGTCACTTAACACGAACAAACGGCAACGCTCTGTGATATACACAAACAAAAGACACACATATTACACCTCGTAAACACACACTTTTTTGTATGATATAAAAGTATTTAAAACAAATTAACGGATTATTTTGGGAGGTAACGGAATCCCAATATTGGAGCATTGGAAATTTGCTATAAAACGCATAACGATGGTCTCACAGGTTGAGGCCCTTCCATTGCACTGTAGTTAGGTTGACGCCAGTGATCATATCAAATGTGGGTATCTCGAGTGACTAATGTTCTCGTAAAGGGGACTGCATTTGCGCTAACCCCTCCAAATAAATTGAGATTTATGTTGAGGTTTTCAGAGCATGTACTGCTTCTATTTAGATTGCGCTTGCGCTCCCACCTATGCTACACTCTTCATGTGTCTTCACAAAGTCGGACTAGAGTCAAGCTCAACAAGGTCTTCTTTGGAGATTTGCCCGCAACAGACGAGCAATATCTCCGGCGGGCCTATTCTCTCTGGTCGCGAGATCCGCACACTGGAAGGATGGGAGATTTGCTCGCAACAGACGAGCAATATCTCCGGCGGGCCTATTCCCGGTGGTCGTGGGATCCGCAAAAGTCAGACTGGGAGTCTGACGGTAGTACACGCTTTACACAGGTCAGTTGTGATGGACAGATGTACGCGTCCTATGGTCCAGGCACGTACAAGGCCCTCACCTGTGGGACTTGGCTGAACGCCTCTAAGTCGGGTCCCTTGGGTGCCAGGGTTTGGCCACCACTCGCCACCTGCTCGTGGAGGCGAGGTCTCGGAGGTTTGACGCTGAGCCGCCAGCGTCTGCAGCCTACCTTGTTCCAGACGTATTGGTTACCCATTCCTCTGGAGTACGCAAGGCAAAGCCGAGAGAGAGAGAGAGAGAGAGAGAGAGAGAGAGAGAGAGAGAGAGAGAGAGAGAGAGAGAGAGAGAGAGAGAGAGAGAGAGAGAGAGAGAGAGAACATGGGCACCACATGTTTCTCTGAAGCTCTGCCCAGGCAGTGTGATGGAATTTTGGCCAAACTCCAACTCACATACTTTGATCTGTCAAGACTGCAAGGTGCCACTCAATCACTACTTCTATATATGTTTAGGTTTAGCCAAATGTGAGCTCGATAATATCATACTACAATAATCGTATTTATTCTATTGACAAATGTTCACCTTTATGTGCAAATCTAATATGCTTAGGCAGTCTTGGGAACGAACGAACGAACGAACGAACGAACAGACTTTATTTTCAAAGGGTAACAAATTGGGCACGCAGGCCCGTCTTACATTCGGCCCTTCCAATCACTCATCTTTCTTTCATCAACAGTGCATAGGAAAAAAACATTGTCACGTGAATTTTGTAAACATAAACAATGCATATTACTATGTTATGAGACACATCCACCACCCACCCACACATCCCCCATTCACTCCAACTCCCCAACCCAACCACACACACATACAATACATTCCCCCACCCATCCACCACATCCCTGCACCTACACATCTCCCCGCCCACACACACCTCTCACCCACCACACATCCCATCCACCCACACCCCAAGCAAACATGCATTCAATAACCCACACATCCCCCACCTACACACATCTCCCCACCCACTCACATATCCTCTACCCGTCCCATTTCCCACCAACAATCACTCATCCAATATCCTCCTCCACCCACACACCTCCAACCACTCAACCAAACACATATTCCGCAGCCACACACACATCTCCCCGTCAACTCACATATTCCGCACCTACCCACACACAAATTCCGCACTCACCCACATAATCTCCCATCTCCCTCAGCCCACTCACAGATCCCGAACCCACACCTGCAAACATCCCCCACCATCTCCTAACCTGTACACACTAACCCACCCACATATCCTCTACCCACCCACACATCCTCTACCCACCCATCCCCCAAGCAACATCCCTTAACCACACACCCTTACTCATATACAATCACCCACCCACACATCCTCTACCCAACCACGCATCCTCCACCCAACCACACATCCTCCATCCACCCATTCCCCCAGCCACACATCCCTTAACCACACACCCCTACCCATATACACACATCCCCACCTGTCCTGTTAAATTCCAGAGAGGAGACTGGACTCAACAAGCACATCTTTAAACTTATTATCTGTTGGGATTATTGACTGACTTTGGTCTACACTCCTCTCTTCTGTCTTCCCTTCCATATATCTATTTCTTTCACTCTCTCTATTATTCCCTCAACACATACTCCGACAACAGTTCCTTTCAACGATAAGATAAAAGATTTATTATAAAAAACTATGTCTGGTGTATGTATGGATATTGTCTATGTAGTTGGTATGTTCTTCTAGTGTGGCTGCCAGATAAGATGTTGATAGATAGTCTCCGTGGTTTCTCTCGTCTCTTCTCTCAGCTAGAGTACAGGACATGACATAGATATAACAGAACGGTCTCACCCTGACAGCTCCGTCTGCTTGAGTCGGTAGATATATCCGTTTTTTGTAATGAAAAAATGTTCACCACTGTATGAATGTATTTAACCCGATCACCATATGCTGTCAGCGTAAACTGTATGGTCTTTATTATCTTATAGCGTTCTTAATTCCATCCTGGAAAAACACATCGAGTTTCTAGTGTTCTCTATTTTTGTCCTGTAAAAGTTCTACACTTAATTGATATAGGCACTTTGTATGCACCTTGCAACTCTTTGATACTGAGTAATTTGAGTCTTTTTTCTTTAGTTTGTATGATCTCTATTTTCCATTCTCTGTCCTCCTGACTTATTAAGATGCCACTTCTTTTCCTTCCTTTCTTATGCACAAGTGTCGTGCTTTATTACTTTAAAGTGCTTTCTTGTGGATTATCAACACTGGGTGATCTTGACCACAGCCATCTGTGTAATCTCTTAGTTGATAAGTCCCGCACTGGTATGGAAACCTTATTTAGGCATCTATGTTCCTGGAATCGAAATAACACTTAGCGAATAACACACTATTATCCCCTCTTTCCATCATTAGGGACGTGTATTTCTATTCCCACTCAAGAACATATCTCCTTCAGGTCAGTTTGGAACACACACTAACTTTACACAAAGAATTGCCACTCTTTATATCGGTCATCTTTGCCGCATAGTCCTTGACATTGCTGGACACCTCACATCCAGACTGCATTATCATTGTTAGTGGAAAATTCCAGTTCTGAACCGTTTCACATCCATACTGCAATATGCTGTCCAATAATCTCTCTGCTTTAGTCGCAAACCAATTCTTTCCACTCGACCGTTTTACCTGCGCGGTTAGCCTCCTTCTGGGTCTTGACCTAGAAACACATGCGCCTGGTCACTCCTTTGTTGGTTAACCCTTCTCCTACCTGGTTAGTCGGTGTATACAGTCGTCCATCTGGGAATCGTTAACTCTTCAGTATTTCACTACAGAGGCCCCCTCTTAAGAGATTAGACCGCGTCGAATCTTTCTCACTGTAGGTTTGATTCCCATGATCCACAATCCTAGTCTTCTTCCTCCGGAGCTGGATGTCTGGATATCAAATCCGCTCCTACATTCTCCTTACCAAGGATGTATTCCATTGTGAAGTCCAGTTGCAGCAACAACGTCCATCACATCCACCGTGCGTTGAGCTTCTGCTAAGTAGCTATTAACATCACGTGTTGATGATATGATTGGATCCTCACATGGCTCATCTCATTATCCAGTAGGCGCTCTAATTGACACCCTACTATACTACTCACGACTGAAACTAGTGTTGGCTCCTCGCTCCTGTACGTCTGGTCGACCTACTTTCGACTTGCGTCAGCGACGGCTCACAATACAAACGGATTGTCCCATCCTGATTGTAACACTGCTTCCATGTCCTCTTGGTTTCCCCCGGCTTTTTCCTCTGGGGATGTTCCGCCTCGTCCTCGTCGGACCGAGTCGTCTTTCCCAAACCTCCTGGCTTTTGCTTCCAGGACCATCTTGGGCGATATTGTATCTGGTCAGCCAATCTTTGGTTGGAGTCCTGGGTAATTCTCGCTTTTCCCGACGTTACCCACCCCTTCTGAACTTGGTTACCGGTGAAACTTTCACTCTTGTCCTTTCCCTGACTTGTGATTTCCCTCCTCCTGTCGTTGGGTAAATCTGACCTATCACGTACTGTCCCATAGGCCCTCCTATGTTGTACTGGCGATCTCTGGTCTTCGTCTGGACTGGTAACCTTTGTCCCAATGGCTGCCATCACCATAAAGTGCGAAGCTTTGCTCCCGGATCTCTCCTCATATTTCCTAATGAGATGTCTAGGGAGATTTTTCTTCTCTTCCCCGATCCGTATTTTGTAGATGTTCTTGGACACCACCTTTTCCACAGGATAAGGTCCTTTCCATCCTACTTGGAGTATATTGGTCTCTGCTGGACTCCACACTTCCACTTTGTCTTCCACTTTAAGAGCTAGTTTCCTCTTAATTCGCTTGTTGGGTGGTGCTTTCTGGCACTCCGAACAAGACTTCACCCACCGGCGTACATCTCCGGTCATTCCTGGCCAGCAATAATGGCCGGATATTTGCTGCAAGGTCTCTCTGACACCCATATGTCGATTCTCGCCTATGATGTGTCCACTCTGAAGAATGTGAGGACGGTGGGTCTCTGGAACCACCCACTGCTCATGCAGGTTATCTCCCCTCCCAGCTCTCCGATAGAGTAGTTGATTCTTCAGAAAGTACTGTCCCCGTTCTGGTGGCTCAGCACTTCTTTGCAGCTTCCTGTAGCAAGGATGCAACGTAGTATCCTTCCTCTGGGCAGTATGCAATTCTCCTATCCCTGAGTTGTCGCATAGTGTCTCTGCCTCTTTTTCCTTTCCTTGAGATCCACTGACTACTGTTCCCTGTTGGGCTTGCTGTTTGGGCATCCCCAAAAAGACATATTTCGTGCCAATGATCATTGGAAATAAGGAGTCAGATAATACAGCAGCTGGAATAATGCCCGTGACGTACCTGGATTTAATCTCCACCTTGGCGATTGGCAGCGTCATGGTAACAGCACTCCTCATTGCCGGCTGTATTTCTATGGTCTCCCCTGTAAATTGGTCTGGGCTTACCAAGCTGGCGTCCACCACCGCTTCCCCATCCAAACCGGTATCGTAGAGACAAACAACCTGCTGGCCATTGACTTCAATAAGTTCAACCACAGGTGGTCTCTCTTGGTCCTGAGTGTCTTTCATCTCCTTGACCGTTTCCTTGCCTTCCTCTTTTGATTCCTCGAGGTTGGTTATGCAATTGGCGTGTTTGGCCTTGCATCTGCAGTCCACAGTATTATGTGTTGTCGACTGGCAGTGAGTGCACTCTGTTCCCTTCCTAGGTTTCCCTGTGTCCTTTTTGTTCCTTTCTCCTTCGCCGACCTCAGCCTTGTCTGTGATCACCGATGTAGGAATCACTTTGCATGCTGCGAAGTAAGAACTTTTAGGTTTCGATCTGCAGTCTTTGGTGTTGTGGGAGGCCGCCTTACAAAATGAACACCACTTTTCAGACCACTGTCGTTTCGCTTGAGAATTCGAGGTGCTCTGGTTTCCTACCTTCACCTTCTCTGAACTCTCCTCTGTGTGCTTTATATAAGGTTCCCCTTTTTCTCCTTCCCAGTTTTTAGGTTTCTTTTTCTCTGGTTTCTCCTGACCTTTGGTTTGTGTACTTAGTTCCTCAGTTTCACCATGTACTTCCACGAATCGTTCCGCCAGCTTATTCACCACATCAATCCGTTCCGCCCCTTGTTCTCCCAAGAAGGTTCTGAGAGGTTTCGACATTTGCTTTCGCATTTGGTCTACCACCATCATCTCTTCGAGACTCTCATAATCCCTCGTGAATTCTGCCAAGTCCATCCATTTCTGGAGATAGGATTTCAGCCTCAGACTGTAGGCGGCGAATAGTTCTCCCGGCTCTCGTCTAGACGATCTAAACTTCTTCCTATACGTTTGTGCGGTTATGTCAAAATGTTTCATCAAAGCGGCTTTTAATTCCTGGTAATTATTTTCCTGTCCTGGTGGTAAGCGTGTGTACACTTCAAATCCCGAACCGATTAAACCCTGGGATAGTTTAAGAGCCCATCTGCTCCGATCCAGCCCCATAGCGACTGACATTGCTTCGAAACGAGATGCGTACTGGTCAAAGCGTTCCTTAGACTGATCGTAGACAGCTAAGGGAAACTTCATGGCATGGTAACCATGTCCACTCATATGGGTTGCACCAGGTGAAGAAGAATTTCCTTCCACTCCATCTATTTCTCCCTTAGTTTGTGTCTTGAGCTCCAGTTCTCGCATGCGGTATTCATGTTCCCTTATCTTGTGGGCTTCTTCTGCTTCCAACTGGGCCTTACGCTCCTCCCTTTCCGCTTGACGAACTTCTCGCTCTCTTTCTTGTATGTAATCAGTTAGCTCGGAACCAGCTAAACCAATTGCCTCCCCGTTGGCCCTCAGTTCGGCTGTAGTTACTTTAGGAGTTGCCATAGTTACAGCAGATAAGTCAGCACGTTGACGTAAAGACACCTCAAGGCAGTAAAGAATACTCACTATAAACCGATAATCTACCTAGAACCTATATCATTTATCTATATCTATTAATTATTATAAATCTCCAACACCACACAGTACATCACAACCACTCTCTCATCCACAAGAGGAGATATAGGATAAAGACTTATGTAGACGTGTGACCGTGTGACTAGGTATGTAATGTGTCTTACCACCTATCCACATTCACTCTGTCTGGAACTTTCTCACTGTAAAGTCACCAGCATTAATGAAATGTTTCTACCATAAATGTAATGGCACCATATATCCAATGGACGTCCTTCCATTAAAAGTCATCAATAGTATACTTCTATTTATTCCAATCAGTATGTCCCAACATGTAGGTACTCCGCTATGCCTGTGCCAATATGCAAGTACCCCTTTATGCATATGCCATGTTATGCATTCCGGTCATATGGGTATTCTGTATGTACGTATCCCGCTCGCTCCACCAATTATGTCCTGTTAAATTCCAGAGAGGAGACTGGACTCAACAAGCACATCTTTAAACTTATTATCTGTTGGGATTATTGACTGACTTTGGTCTACACTCCTCTCTTCTGTCTTCCCTTCCATATATCTATTTCTTTCACTCTCTCTATTATTCCCTCAACACATACTCCGACAACAGTTCCTTTCAACGATAAGATAAAAGATTTATTAATAAAAAACTATGTCTGGTGTATGTATGGATATTGTCTATGTAGTTGGTATGTTCTTCTAGTGTGGCTGCCAGATAAGATGTTGATAGATAGTCTCCGTGGTTTCTCTCGTCTCTTCTCTCAGCTAGAGTACAGGACATGACATAGATATAACAGAACGGTCTCACCCTGACAGCTCCGTCTGCTTGAGTCGGTAGATATATCCGTTTTTTGTAATGAAAAAATGTTCACCACTGTATGAATGTATTTAACCCGATCACCATATGCTGTCAGCGTAAACTGTATGGTCTTTATTATCTTATAGCGTTCTTAATTCCATCCTGGAAAAACACATCGAGTTTCTAGTGTTCTCTATTTTTGTCCTGTAAAAGTTCTACACTTAATTGATATAGGCACTTTGTATGCACCTTGCAACTCTTTGATACTGAGTAATTTGAGTCTTTTTTCTTTAGTTTGTATGATCTCTATTTTCCATTCTCTGTCCTCCTGACTTATTAAGATGCCACTTCTTTTCCTTCCTTTCTTATGCACAAGTGTCGTGCTTTATTACTTTAAAGTGCTTTCTTGTGGATTATCAACACTGGGTGATCTTGACCACAGCCATCTGTGTAATCTCTTAGTTGATAAGTCCCGCACTGGTATGGAAACCTTATTTAGGCATCTATGTTCCTGGAATCGAAATAACACTTAGCGAATAACACACTATTATCCCCTCTTTCCATCATTAGGGACGTGTATTTCTATTCCCACTCAAGAACATATCTCCTTCAGGTCAGTTTGGAACACACACTAACTTACACAAAGAATTGACCACTCTTTATATCGGTCATCTTTGCCGCATAGTCCTTGACATTGCTGGACACCTCACATCCAGACTGCATTATCATTGTTAGTGGAAAATTCCAGTTCTGAACCGTTTCACATCCATACTGCAATATGCTGTCCAATAATCTCTCTGCTTTAGTCGCAAACCAATTCTTTCCACTCGACCGTTTTACCTGCGCGGTTAGCCTCCTTCTGGGTCTTGACCTAGAAACACATGCGCCTGGTCACTCCTTTGTTGGTTAACCCTTCTCCTACCTGGTTAGTCGGTGTATACAGTCGTCCATCTGGGAATCGTTAACTCTTCAGTTTTTCACTACACCACCCACGCACAATCTCCCCACCCATACAAACATCCCTCACACATCCCTACCCACCAACACATTCCCCATTCACAAACACACACCTCCCATCCACGCACACATAACCCATACATTCATCCCCTCAGAGAGAGAGAGAGAGAGAGAGAGAGAGAGAGAGAGAGAGAGAGAGAGAGAGAGAGAGCATTGTGATGGAATTTTGGCCAAACTCCAACTCACATACTTTGATCTGTCAAGACTGCAAAGTGCCACTCACTCACTACTTCTATATATGTTTAGGTTTAGCCAAATGTGAGCTCGATAATATCATACTACAATAATCGTATTTATTCTATTGACAAATGTTTACCTTCATGTGCAAAGCTAATATGCTTAGGCAGTCTTGGTTCGCCATCTCACATGGTCGCCAGTCTATGCCAGGGTCTCGGTGTTTGTCTCGATTATGCTAAGCCATCCAGGCATGTATCTTTTCGTTTCCGCATCCTCCTTTCCCTCAAGTTTCCTAGTGGTCACTGTGACATGGCGGTATCAGCAAACTGAATTGTCTTGGTTAGGAGGTTAGCAAGCTCATTCACACGATGATATTATTTAAAAAAACTTTCGCTGCATTCCATTACACCGAAATTGATTATTAACAGGAACTAAGGTGAACCAAGGTTAATTAAGGAATGTGTAGAAATCCCTGAAAGGAATTGTTTGTGAGATAGAAAATGTTTTCTCCTCCTCCCCACAGTGTCTTGGGAATTAACCTCACGTATAATAAACACTGCCCTGTATTTTATTAAAAGAGATTTGCGGAAAACATATGGGACCATAGAGTAACGAGACAGGCAACAAAAGTTTATTGAGGAAACATCATGAAATGTTATTATGAATGACAATGACTGTTTACTTGTGACAGCCAGGAGTCGAGAACTAAATTATTCTCCGATTCTGAGTCAGTTGATAATTGCATTGAGTGATTTCATCTTTGGATAAATTATAGTGTAATTCTTAAACAGGGTAAGGTTTCTGGTCAAGATGGCGAAGGACGGTTGTGTTGTTTTTGTGAGCGTTCCCTTTTCACGTAGGAGATTGATATTTTCATCTTCGACGTGTAAATTGTGTCTTGTCTTGTCTTTCCTCTCGTGCCTAAGTTGGCGCATAGGGCAGAAGTCGTGGCTCTCTGTGTTTGCGCGAAGCATTTAACATTTGAAGCCAGAAATCTGATTCTGTAACAGTTGGGAGTTTTATGATGACGGATTGTCAGGCCGCCGATCAACCGTCTTTAGTCGAGTTGGAGGAAAACATATCCCGCCATCTTGACCCAAGTCGGAAACTCTGAAATATAATGACTCTTTACAAACACATGGTAGCCTGAGTCTCGTGCAGTGGCTCTTTACAAATTAAATTAATTGTAAATTGTGTGCCAGGATGTAAAACTAGGAGTTTCGTCTCAAGATCCGCGCCGATGCTACGGAATTTCGTGCATTGAGCGAAGCAATCCTTGAGTGAATTTTCGCAGCGTGTGTGGTTCTGTGGTGTTTGGTCTTTTCAACATGGCGGAACAATTTGTGTGTTCTGTGTGGACGGCAGTCAACAAAACAAAGCGACGGGGCCAACGTGGTGGCCGCAAGCGACAAGGAATACGAGGCGGGGTAAGACGTTTTAGACTTAAATGTGACCGTCTATTTCAACGATAAAGGCAGATCATGGGGAAACATTTCCTCGAACACACAGGGGGAGGAGCTCGAGAGTGCACTTGAAACCATTGACCTAGTGTTATCAAAAGTGGCTGTGTCACCAGGACAGCAAACTGTGAGATATTCCCAGCCAACTCACAGCCTTCGACTTCATAGTTCTGATAAAAACCGCACGCCATACTTTTGCGTTGCGCAGAGACGATCAAAACATGCCTAAGGCCGGAAACAGGATAGGGAAGTCCTCTAGGCGCAATGGTGGGAGAAAAGGAAATAGGGCTCTGACTTTAGATTGTTAGTTCACATGTTGTGTTGAAGCCAAGCAGTTGTTCTGGGTCCTCCGGCAGGCAAAGCTTCATTGTGTGACCAATTGATTCTTGAAGTAAGGTAATACAATGGTTATATTTATTATAATGTTGATGTACTGTTTCAAATGTTTACAAATGATCATAGTCTAACTTTGTGTTCTTGTGGGATTGAAAACAAGCGCCATGTTTCTGTTTACTGCACTGGTTAGTAGAAACTTCAGCTAGACACTCTGTTGTCATTGACTACTAAAGAATATTTCCTTACATTCTGTTGCAATCGACTATTAAAGAATACTTTCGTACATAGTTTACGAGAGGCGGCTAAAGGATATTTCTTTACATTCTTTACATTCTTTTACACTGGCGGCTAAAGAGTATTTTCATTCTGTTGCCATGTGCTGGCCAAAGAATATCTCTATTTTGTTAACACGGGCTACTAAAGTATATCACTATATCTCTTTATAGTTGGTTACATATGCGAATAAAAGAAGATTTCTGTATATTTTGTGACAATATGCCAAGGAAGAATATTCCATTATATTATGTTACAATCTGTGTATATTTACATTTTCTCAATATATGAATAATGTGCTTTTCAAATGTACTTGCTGAACATTGATGCTTTCACAGAGGAAATGTAGAGTAAGAGTCTATCTCTTTAAAACCATGTACACTGACTCACACCTGTAGGGATGTATGTATCTTGTGATTCTGTTATTCACATTTTCCCCCTGAATAGGTTTTGTGAAATTGTCATGTTTTGTTCTGAGAATAAATGCTCATTAATAAGAGTTGCACCATATACCAAAATGTTAGCCGGACGTTGCACACACCGACAACCTTAAGTAGTCATATGATGATTAGGTGGTTCTTACGGTCAAGGGCATGCCATTTATGTTCGGAAATATGATTGGAAAACAGCCCATTTCTGTCTATGTGCATGAGATAACCTGAAATCTTGGGTGGTTTAACAATGTCGTTCCCCAGCCTTTGTTTAGAAGAGACCGCGGGGAATGACCATACTTGTTTTGTTTAAACCAGTGCGTATGCTAAATACATAATGCGTATAAAGGCAGTTATATCAATACATGATGATGATGAGGTTGATGAGATTATAGGGTGGACAATTAACTCTCAACACTTGTTGATGATGATGATGGTGATAGGCATTGGAGATCTAAGCTGAACCCAGAGAAAATAGTATGAGCTTATTTACAGGCACCTGATGATGACAGTGATGATGATGATTTTATAAGGTTGACCATTAACTCAACTTACATCCATCTCAACACACCCTGTCTTATCAAGCAACAGTCTCAACCTATCTCTGGCTTACTAGGAAGTGTCACTACATGCACCTTTCCCATGCATCTACCATAGTATGCATCTAGCTCAACCCACTTTCATCACAATATACCTTTATCTTAATCACATCATGCATCTACCACAACCTAATTTCTTCCCAACATGTCTGTTACATCCTGGATGACTTTGAATCAACTTAATTTATTATAACCAGATAACCTGATCACAATCAGACTCCCTGGTCTTAAAGTGTAACTATTTTATTTCATTGTCCTGGTTGCACCCATAGTTGATCCCATCAGGACCATACAGCATGATATGATGGATTGAATGCCATCTATACAGATAAGAGGGAGCTCTCACTATTGAGGAGACACATGCTTCCCTCTCTTATTGTCTTATTCTTTTTTTTTGTCTTTATTTTTTTTTATTGTTTCTTGACATGTTTTATGATTTACTGATATGTAAATTGTAGGCAAATGCTTATGAAGTTGTATTTTGTTTGGACCATCAGATGGGGCGCTTAACTGAAAGCCTACTGTTGTGAAGATGCGGTCTTGGTTGCTGAGGGCGGTAAACTTGTATGTCATGTCCATCTTTTGCCAGCCCAAATATTAGTACAGCCCATTTCCTTGCATCATTCACCACCCCCGGCCCCATCCTACCAAGATCTCACCCATGTAACCCATGAACCCAGTGAGAATTCCTGATGTTAGATCCAAATTGAAGACCTTACCATTCCTCACTCACTTTGATGATGACCCCTTGAGAGAAACTTGGTTCCCAGGAAGAGACCTGCATCCAGTTGAATCTTAAACCCACCGAAGTACCTACCGGCAGATATCAACTGCATCAGATATAAAAATATCCTTTTTATTACTTTTGGTAGTACTTTGTTATGCATTATGATACTTTAATGTATGTTGGATGATTTCACTATTTGTGTTTCCACAATTATGCATTTACCTCAGCTGATATTCCATGTGAACCTGACAATGTTTTCTCCAGAGATGTAATCAATGTGAAGAATATATTTTGTTGTCATATTTTTTTGATTTATTACACTTGATGTTACCAGACCATTTGTTGATTGATTCTTCGTATTGTTTGTAAACACAAATATTATGTGATGTCACTGTATATCCTGTTTATACTGTGAATGTTTTGTCATGATATTGTTGGTCTGGTCTATCACATACTTGTGTATTATAAATCATATGTGACCATATTAATTTAGACCGTATGAGGGCGGACACCTGAACACTAGCACCTTTTCCCTAGTGATAGAAAAGGGCATCCAATTTTGGGATAGTGGCAACAGTCCGTGGTCTCACACCTTTCCAAGAAGCTTAAACTTATATCTATATATTTTTTCTTCATTAATTCGTGTAGATACAACACATCCTTAGTATCTTCACGTGGGGGCACGAGCCAATAAAATTTAGCTTCCAGAAGGTGATCTTGATAGAGGATAGGAACCCATCCCCTTTGGGCTTACCCTGATAATATTCCTCAGACAATTAAATTCCTCTTAAGTGGGTGTTACATTCTAACAGATGTAACCCCTAGAAATAAACCTCACACAAACCACCCAGGTGACGATGACAGTGCTATTGATCTGGCGCTGTTTTCTCCTTCACTCACTACAGTGTGTAGATGTGGTGTCCTACGGTACCACAGCAGCGAACACCACCCTTGCAGCATATTGGTAGAGAAAGGCAGAACCAGGCAGCACAAGGCAACGGTCAAGACATTCCAATATGACAGTACAGGGTAAGATGTGGTGAGTAAAATAAGGCGCGACAAGCGCAGAAAGCTTCAGGGCATGAAAAAAAGCTGGAAGCAGCCACCTTGGTGGAATTTCGAAGTGGAGAAGGCTTGGGTGGATAAGCGTAGTGCTGTAAGGAGATGACTAAATGCCAAGAAGAACAGAGCTGGCCATCCTAGTCCCTTCATGCACTTAGAAAGAGAGATGCACACAAAAGTAAGCTATTAAAAAAACTGGTTAAGGTGGTTAAAAGTGAAAAATGGGCAGAGGTATGTCAAAGAGTAAGCACAGAGAAGTCACTGAAATTGTTCTGGCGACTATATAAAAGCATGAGTGGGGTAGTCAAGAATAAGAGAATTTCTGACTTCCAAGGTGCCGACCTCATCTGGCAGAGGACTGACGAAAACAAGGGCAAAGCCCTCTTCTAAAGCTATCTAGAGCAGAGCAACCAGACAGACATGAGAGGCCGAAATCTTGCCAAGCAGGTCAACTTCAGACAGGTGGACAGGTGTAAGGCCCAGAACATTTCGGATGAAGATACAGTGACAGTGAAATAAATCAAGGCTGTACTTCGACGACCAAACAACAGCGCTCCAGGGCCAGATGGCATAAGATATGACGACATCAATAGGTGTACCGACAACGAGCTAGAGAAACTAGCAGACATGTACAACAACAGTATAGGGAGTGCTAGCATCAAGGAGGAGTGTTAAAGAGCTATCTGATTCCCTTGCCGAAGCCTGGCAAATACCACACAAAAATTCAGGGATATAGAGTAATAACTATGCAGAATACAATAGGCAAGCTGCTGGAGAAGTTAATTGCCAGAAAAATATCAAGCCAGCTAGAGAAGGCAAGGTGTTTTACCGTCCCAAAAGAGAAAACTGGACCAATGCAGCAGTTTTGGCCCATGATGTTTATGACGGTTTCCACTCAGGCATTGAAACCTTTGCTGCAGCGATTGATCTTAAGTATTCCTACAACAGAGTACCATTGGAATTTTTAAAGCTTCAGCTTCTTGAACTCAAGATGTTCCTCCTTAGTTGGATCACTGTAGCCCTCTTCCAACGGAAAGTAGTTTTTAGATGTGGCAGTTGGACTTCGAAACCAACAACAATATATCCTGGCTACCACAGGGATCACCATTATTTCCGATGATGTTCAAGGCCTACACTGTGATAATCACCAGCGAGCAAATGATAGGACCGGGGAGGACATTGTCATATGCTGATGATGTTTTAGTGTATCGTCAGGGTAAGGATAGAGATCATGTTGCTGTGGAACTGCAAACCGAACTCAATCGCATAAGTACTTGGTGTGCTGGGGCTGGGGCAATGGTCAACCCAACAAATGAAACAGTGACATGGTTCTCTTTGAATAATCATATTGTCAACACTCCAACACCAACTTTTATTCTGTGTTCAGAGACTGTAGAAAGAACACAGGCAATGAATTACCTGGGGATACGTTGTGATCTAAGCCTTGCTTATAATAAGCACATAGACCAGGTGATAACAAAAGCCACGCGAGGTTTGGCTGCGATGCGGATGATGGCGGCAGAAAACTATGAGCAGCGCCTTCTATGGCTCCAATACGAGGAGCCGGTCATGTCTGTTTTTGAGTATGCGATGGCGATCCTGACTCTCAGCTGTAAGCAGATGGAAAGGATGCAAAACGAAGCTATGCGCATTATTCTTGGATGTACAAGAGATACAGCATGCAGAGTGATGCGCTACATTTTTGATTTTCCAACAATTGAAGACAGACTACGAATTTGCAGAGCACGTGCCTACCTCTGAGTTAACGCAAACACACAACATCCACTACATAGTGAAATTAGGAAGGTGAAGGGCAGCAGGTTAAAAGAGGAAGGTCTGGATGGGTCAAGCCGAAGACATTCTCCAACAGGTGTGTTCACTTGAGGACTTAGAACCTGGCGAGGAGTGTGTACAAATGCCAACAGAATTCTGTACGTCCTTTTCAGTTTGCATCTAACTAGACAGAAAATACGGAAGTACAAGCGTTGTTATTCGAAAATTCGTTAGACGGGTGTGCTGCCATTTACACAGATGGGTCGGTCGTCCAGCATGTGAGAAGCTCATGGGCCTTTACGGCGCGGGATGGAGGGAGAATTGTGAAGGAGGACTCTGGTGCTTTTGTTGAGACCATAAGTAGCCTGACTATGGAAGTCATGGCAGTAAGTAAAGCAATAACATGGCTCGAGACACAGACATTCAATAGGGCATATTTCCTTAGCGACTCAATGAGCATGTTCAAGAGGGTAGAGACGGGGTGGATCCGAAGAGAATGGTTGCTGTCTCTGGAGCGGTCTCGGCTGACAAAGATTAGTTTCATCTTCGTGCCAGAGCATGCGGGAGTGCAAGGAAATAAGCGGGCTGACAAGCTCGCAGGTAAGGCTACTGTGGAGGGCGGACGCGCCATGGACCAGGCTGACATTCTGAATGCTCTATGAAAAGTAAGACTTGCGAGAACCAAGTGATGACTGCGAATCTACAACCATGGGCAGACTGCGAAATCAGCAAATTAAAAGAGGTGTGGCCAAACAAGAACACCACGCAGGAAGCCAAAGAAGATTGATAAACCAACACAGAACTGGTGTTATGAGCCGCTACATGCTGCTGAATTTGCTGAGGAGTGGATCCGAGCACTTATGGACTGAATGATTCGATGTGCAATGAGGATGATCTGTTGACTAACTAACTTAAACAGGGTAAGCGACGGCTTATAAAGTAACACAAACAGTGATTCTTATAACTATCTTGGAGGGTTTTGAACCATTCATTACTTCTGTATATGTTATAATATGCTGTCTAATTGGTGACTTTGTTTTAACAAGTTCATCTGCTGTGAAGATATCTATGTACTAAATCTTGGTTTCTGACAATTCTATTTTCTGTCTGGTGTATTATTCATTACTTTATTATCTCCTTTGCTTAATACACGCACTTAATGAGATACTAGTTTTATTTCGCCGGGAAAGTTAACCCGGTCAAAAAATGCCCACAGAAGTCGGATGTGTCTGCCTAATGGCGCAAGAATGCAGCTCTGCTGTAAACAGGCACAACGCAATCATGTCCGAAAAAACTCTCCAGATAAACGCAGCAGCAGCAGAAGAAGAAGTATTATTCATTACTTGATTATCTCCTTTGTCTGTTACACATACTTAATGAGGGCCTTGTGGGATGTAAACATTATGTTTAGATTAATAGGAGATCTTCGCACGTGCGGAGACCTGGTGGCTGCTATGTGTCTTAAATTTTCTATTTTCAATTATAAATTATTGTATCTAGATTGTCTTGTTTATTGTAGTGTTTGCTTATTTCGCGCCACGACAAGTCCTTCCTTGGCTCGTGGTGGCGCCGCTCTGACGTTACCATGGTTTCCATGGCAACAAACACACACACGCATCTTTCCCTCCCCCAGATGCGTCCAGATGCCAACGCAGGTCAGATGCTACAAAAATATTTACCATTTTTTGCCAGTTATCCACGTTATAGGTATGTAACAAGGATTTCTTTGTTTCGCAGATAGGTAAGTGAACGACAAGTGTGAATACAGGCAATAAAGTAGCAAAGCATAACAATGCCATAGAAGCATCGTGACATTACGAAAATATTACCCCCAGCTCAGAAGAATTCCCCGGTCAAGGTGTTAATCGAGCTGGTCTCTAGACCTTTCTGTCTCTAGGTGTCTTTCGACCTTTCTGCTGGAGCAGATCCTTACGCAAATGTTTACGTTGCTCAATAAACTCTGCGCGATTATCCAAGTGTCTGTCCCTTTTTTATGTTGCATATCCCTTACAGGACGTTGCAGTCAACACCAGCATCTTTCAGCTGCTGTTGATGTACTAGGCAAGATTACACTCAGTAGTTTGCCATTGCTTTCTGAGCGAGTCTGTCCTACTTTATGTAATTAACCAGATGGGCAGAAATGTTGCATTTAAGCGATTTAGGTCTGTTTCGGTGGAACCCCTGGCTGCCACTCGCGGAACCCCGGTTGAAAAAACTCTGCTCTAGGCTGATTATTTAGGCCGGCCTATTAATATATTTTCGCAAACTTTATTATGACATATATTCTGTTACCAAAGGTACCTATAAACTTTATATGTACCTTTTGTGAGCCGTAGCTTCACCAGTGGCCCCTAGTCCACTGCTTTTCTTGCGTTTCAGTAGGATTTTAATTATGTTTCTAATTCAATGTCTTTTTCATTTTCAGATCCCGTGTACTTCACCCTTCATTGTGACTACTAAGAAAAGAAAAGTGGACGCCGAGTGTCGCGTTTTCAATGAAGAATGGGAAGTAAGGTACTACTTTGTGGAAACACAGAACCAGAAAACCAGCTGCGTAATATGCAGCGAAAGTGTTACTGTTTTGAAAGAGTACAGTCTTCGGCGTCACTACGAAACAAAACATCTATCAGCATATTCAAAGTTTTCTTGAAAGTTACGCTCTGAGAAATATGAGTCCATGAAACGTGGTTTAGAAACATAAAGAAATCTCTTCACAAGAAAGTTTGCTGAAAATGAATCGGTCACTCGTACAAATTACAAAATAGTGCATAAGATGGCAGAACGAGGAAAACCGTTTACTGATGGCAACTTCATCAAAGAGTGTATAATGGAAGCAGCAAATGACTTGTGTCCTGAGAAAGCCGATTTGTTTGGAACTATCAGCATTTCGGCAAGTTCAGTTGTGCGAAGAACAGAAGAACTTGGAGAGAACATAGTGCACAGAGAAAGAAAACTTGTTGAACTTTACCGCTGCTTACCTGATGTTGAGTTTCCGAAACTTAAGAAATGTGCCGCTGGTATGGCATCAGTGTTTGGAACAACTTATGTCTGTGAGCAAACATTTTCAAAAATGAAGTATGTGAAGTCAACACATCGAACGAGATTGACTGATTAACATTTGAAAGCAATTCTCTTGATTGAGTGCAGCAATTCCAAACGAAACATTGATAATATCTTGAAAGCCGAATATCAGTTTCACAAATCTCACTAACCGGCACGGCGAGGAATCACCAGTCTGCACACCAATAAGCCAGACATGGGACAACGGATACTCACGCAAACCTCAGTCCGGTATGGCATCACACTGATGTTGGACAACATGATGTCTTCATCCGACATACAGGACTTCGCGCTGGAGTTCACAGTCAGCGAACACAAGCAAGCACTAACCTTTTTTGCTGCTTAGTTTGTGAGATTCGGATATGTGCACACTAGATCTGATATAACTATCTCTTTGCTAACGTCGCCTTCTTTGATAACTTTTTAAAGTAAATAAATATGTTGGTTGTCTTTGTTTTTTGTGTGCATTGCACGCCGCTCACCCATGATTAACTTAGCTTTTTTGGGTCTTTTTTTCACAGAGTTTTCGTTCTGGCTTGCAAGTATTGTTAAAGTTAGTTGCATATCCTTTAAGGATGTTTGCAGTCAACACCAGCATTTTTTGCTGTTGTTGATGTCTTGACAAATCTACGTTCAGTAGTTTGCCATTGCTTTCTGAACGACCAGCACCCATACCATAGGGCAAAAAAACCTGCGGCCAAATCGCGCGTACATGTGTTTCGAACGTGGGTACACAGGATTACGAACAGCGTCCGTAAGATCTTCGTCACAGAGGCCGGCGCAAGTATTGTTCAGAATGAGTATGCGGCCCGCGTTCGTCATTTTGTCAATTATCCGGCCCGCCGTGAAAAAAGTTTGGTGACCCCTGCGCTAAACCATGCCGGCATATATCACTTCGTTACCACATCCTCATTTCGCGGCAAGTTTCCTGTGGTCACAAAGTTTTCAAGTGTATTTCTCATCGTACCATGATTTGCACACAAAACCGGACTGTTTAGTAGTATAGTATGCACATTTGCCACCCCATATTCCGGATTCAATCCGGAATATTTCTTTATATAACCTCTATGTGACGTCATACAATCCGGTGAAAAATGGATCCGGATTTTAAATGGGGAGTCAAAGGGGTATAACTCATGTTTGGTCTTATTACATCCCTTTGAAAAACCGGTGCGGGTGGCGGCCGGTGTAGTCAAGGGCGACCGGGCGTGCGCGTGCGTGCGTGTGCGTGATCGGTACATGGTGCGCGGGTACATGGTGCGAGAGTGGTCGGTGTTCAAATCCAAGCGAAAAATCGGTTGGGGTGGAGTCATGGTGGCCGAGCTGTCTATCGGGCTTGAGGTGTGGGACTATTGGTGATGTGTAATGGTTAGGAGTACGATGCTCTTCCACGGGGTGGCGTCGTGGCTAAACCGGGAGGTTGGGAAAGATTTTTTTAAAATGGTGCTTCATTGTTAAGAGGCCGGGTAGTGGGGTGGAGTCATGGTGGGTGAGCTGTCTATCGGGCTTGAGGTGTGGGATTATTGGTGATGTGTAATGGTTAGGAGTACGATGCTCTTCCACGAGGTGGCGTTGTACGGTGATCATGCGCGCGTATGTGTGTGTGAGTGTGTTAGGGTTACAGTGCTCGTCCATCCGTTGGGGAAGGTGGAGTGGGTGTAAGCCGGTTTTTTTCGTTGTTAAGGAGGTGGTTATATGGGCTGTAGAGACTATTGGTGTCATCATCAGACAAGGGTCACAGTTCTTTAAAAGGAAAACCGTAATGAAGTAAAGATGATGCTTATTAGTGGTCGGGCTGTGTGACTGGAGGTGGTCGAAGGATAGAGTATCAAGAGTCTGTGTAAAGGTGGTGACGTGGGTATGATAGATGCCCTGTGTCTATTTGGTCATACCTCGAAGTACACTGGTTGCTGCAGTGAGGTGTCATATGGAGGTGAAAGGTTCGAAGCTCGGTAATTAACCAGGTTAAATCCCTATTCAGTGTACCGGTTGTATCTCATTTAAGCCAAATTAGGGGACAATACCACTTGTCGCTAATACTCAAAAAGTGTCGTCTGGGCTGTTATCTGTAGCAAGAAAAGGCCAGTCTTCTTCCAAAAAGACAAAGAAACGTCAAAGAGAAGAAACGAAAACATGGATTACAACCCTGGCCAACGAAAGAAATTTTTGCCTCCTCTTTCTCCTACAGCCATTTTGTTCTACCAGAAACCTACTTCTAGCAGTCAGGCAGCAGTAAACCTGCAAGAGACAACCTTTGATTTGCTTAATGATGTTTCTTCAGATGAAAATATTGACCTTCTACCTAGTAGTCATGGTCCAGCCTCTGAGTCTCTCAAGAAAATTAATGTTTTGTGGAATGAAACATATCCCACTGCCGGTTTCCGAAGCTGCTCATCTGGTTCAACAGAGGAAATACAACACCCAACGATTAAGGTTTGTATAAATGGTAACTTTCATGCGCATAGTTCAGATGTCTAATTTTACAAGTAGTAGTACCAACACTTAAAAGACAAAAATGGGAATAACATAAATACCAAGGAGGAAATGTGCAACACATGGAAAGAATATTTTCTTGAATTACTAAATTGTGAAGCTCCAAGTAACATTTTCCCACAGGAAGAGGTTCTAACATGCGAACCACAAATTGAAGAACCTACATTTGAAGAAATCCTGTATGTAATCACACGACTTAAAAACA
Organism: Cepaea nemoralis; assembly: GCA_014155875.1. NCBI lineage: Eukaryota > Metazoa > Mollusca > Gastropoda > Stylommatophora > Helicidae > Cepaea > Cepaea nemoralis. The sequence goes on from JACEFZ010027148.1 coordinate 818,816, forward strand.
ATAAGGCAACTGGGACTGATGGAATTGCTGCTGAATCTATAAAGGCAGGTGGCCATGCATTACATCTAAAGCTATACAAACTAATAATAAAAATCTGGAGGACAGAAGAATTACCCCATGACTGGAAAGAGTCATTATTGATACCTATCTTTAAGAAAGGAGACAAGTTCCAATGTGGAAATTATAGAGGAATATCACTACTGTCCACAAGCTATAAGATACTATCCGCAGTATTACTAAATAGACTAAAACCATAATCAGAAGACATATTAGGTGACTACCAGGCGGGTTTTAGACAAAACAGATCAACAATAGATCAGATATTTATCTTACGACAAATAGCCGAGAAACATTGGGAATATAAAAGAGATCTCCATAACATTTTTGTGGATTTTAAAAAGGCTTATGATAGTGTCCATAGGAATAGTCTATGGAATGTTATGCAGGAATTTGGAATACCAAGGAAGTTAATTAACATGACCAAACTATGCATGGAAGATACTTATAATATAGTAACATATAAAGGCAGGAAATCAGACCCCTTCCAAATAACATCTGGCTTGAAACAGGGTGATGCACTATCGCCGCTACTCTTCAATCTGGCTCTAGAGAAAGTTGTAAGGAAGGTAAAGGAGGAATGTGATATTGGAGGAACATCCAAGCTGCTTGGTTATGCAGATGATATAGATATTATAGGGCAAAGTGAACAAAAGACATTAGAAATATTGACTCACTTAAAGGAAAAAGCCCAACAGATGGGGCTGGTTATCAACCAAGATAAGACAGAATATATGGTAATTTCAAGAGACGGAATGGCTAAAAACTCTGGCCACATACAAATAGATAATATGACCATTAAAAGAACGGAAACATACAAATACCTGGGTACAATCTTCAACTGCTCCAACATCATAAGGGAAGAAATACAAACTAGAATCAACTCTGGAAATAAGATATACTATGCACTACAACATCTACTAAAATCAAAGGCGCTATCTCGTAACACCAAAATCACAATATACAAAACACTGATCAGACCAGTTGTGCTGTATGGCTCTGAAACCTGGAGTACAACGAAAGGAGACGAAGCCTTGTTACAAACCTTTGAGAACAAATTTTAAGACGCATCTTTGGACCCATTAGGGATACACAAAGTGGAGAGTGGAAAAGAAGAAGTAACAAAGACATTTATGATTTGTTTAAGTCCCCGCTAATCACTGGTATCATGAAGGCTAATAGACTACAATGGCTGGGGCATATAGAAAGAATGGAAGATAATAGGGAAACAAAACTCGCTTACACTCAGGAAATAAATGACCGTAGACCCCGAGGTAGACCAAGAAGGCGGTGGAGAGATAATATACATACAGACCTACAAGCACTTGGAATCAATGACTGGCAAGAGAAGGTCCACCAGAGAGACGAATGGAGACAGATTGTATTTGCAGCAAAGAACCTCAATGGCTCGGAACGCTGAAGAAGAGAGAGTACCAACAATGATACAGACTCGTGTGTCGTGAAGACATGTGTTGAGATACGCCTCTTTAGAGTCATTCGTGGTCCATCACTATCACCACCTTCCCGATCCTTCTCCGCCTTACATTTTTATTATACAAACAATTCTGCTCCCAATAACTTGACACCTGACATGTTCTCCGGCTAGTTTTCACCACCTACCTCCACACATCCTAACTTGGAATTGTTTTAAACTAAAGGGGGACAATCTAATACAGATCAATGGTCCTATTGTTCCATGAGAAATAACTCACACAATATAACTAGAAACGTGTAGTTTCGACAATAAAAACTGAATGTTTGAAAAGGATATCTACAATTCTTATTTATATGAAACTTACGAATGCAAACCGCATTTAATGTCTGCGAAGAATTAATGTATGTAGTGTAATAAATAGTATGCAGTCATTTCACAAACAGTTAGAGAATCTTTTTGTATTTGACGTCTGGGGGTCTTGTATTTTGTAATTGTAAAAAAAACAATTCTGTACGAAATAAAACCACATTAAAAAGCAAGACATGTAATTAAAATATTGCTATGGGACATAACAACATACGCTGTTTTCAAGGGACATTACTATTAAATATTATGACTTTATAAAATAAATTAAACCTTTCTGATGCATTTCTTATTTTTGTAAATAAATCTTTTAAAGGGATTAATAATAGTCATGATAGCTATAGTAAACATTTAAGGCATCTTTAAAGTGTTTGTAAAATTAATGGCTTTGTTTTAAGAGCCTACAAAATTTATAAAGCATGTTTCTTTCTTACATCCATATTACATTCAGTGTTTTATCCTCACAATAGAATAGAATTATCACAACATAACTCACTAAATTTTTTTGCTGGCTTGTTTTACAGGCCACATACAACCCAAATCTTTTTTTCCGTGGATTGATTGAATGATTGATTGATTGATTTAGGAACAGACATCACAGCAATCGGGGCATTCCCATAAGCGCTCCGTCCCCATCCTCAGCAGCCAGCGAAGAGTTCCAACACTAATAGTTCCAGTAGCAATCTGAATATATATGTCCGTCTCGCCTTTCCTCTGAGCGCCGAGCGTCGGCCAGATCCCCTCGTCACACCTCGCTGCCTCATTCTTACCAGACTATGGTGATCCATTTGCTCCTCCGAGGTGTACACGTGCTCCCACAAGGCCCCGACCACGTCTGCCTTGCCATGATATCAATACTCCACCAAGTTTTGCCGAGCCAGCCAATCTGTCCGCCTGTTCATTCCCCAGCACACCAGCATGCCCCGGAGAAAAGATCCAGGTGATGCTTGCTACCCGTGACCTCCGAAGCGAAGCAAGCCACTCTGTGCGAAGCCTGCCTGTCCTCACCCTCCTCAGATTGCTTTCTGAGTCAGTTACAATCACGATGTGTGTATGTATCGTGTTCTCCATCCAGCGGAAAGCTGGCCGCCTACATCTCCATTCTTAAGCTAGATGTCGTGGTATCATACGCCAGGCTCTCCTGCACCAAAACGTCGACCATTAGCTTTTGCTCAGAATCCCCAGGCACTTCTCCTGCCTCTCAACACCGAACCATCCGTGTAGATAATCACATCACCCGTGCGAGTATTATCCTGAATTAGCAGCTGGATTTCCACTTCCGTGGCCCCTGCTGGCCATTCTCTGCACTCCCAGCTCAATGTGATTATAACCCTGCACAAGTCTGAGGGTTCCGCTGGCACTCTGACCCACTCCTCTCCTCGCCTAATGTTCTCCAAGATGCACACCTGTCTGATCGTATCCTCCGCCTGAGCCATCCATGATTTCCCTCTTATCGGTCTTTGACCCTTAACTTCGCCCAGCGCCTCATGCAACGAGTGATCTGTGTCTGCAGCTACTCTGAGGTATGCCTTCGCCTGCATCACCTTGTGCTTACCAGCAACAGTCGGCAGACCAAGGATGTAACGCATACACTCTACTGGGGTGTCTCTGGTGCATCCCAGAATGACCCGCATAGCTTCGTTCTGTATGCGCTCTAATTTCACCAGCTGACCCTTTGAGACAGTGAGCAGTTCTAGTCCATAATCAATCACTGAGAGGATCAAGTGCTGTTATAGTGTGAAGAGCATTCTCTGCTCTGTGTCCATTGCAGCCATAGTTTTAAGTGCATTGAGTCCCTTTTGAGATCTTGTCACAACCGTCTCCACATGGTCCTTGAAGGACAGACTCCTATCAAATGTGATTCTCAGATACTTCAGTTTGTTCTCTCTGTTGACGCTTCTACCATTTATCGTGAGGCTTGGGACATCATCTCTCACAACGCCTTTTCCGGGTGGATGACAGCACTCATTCCAGTGTACCAATCAATCACTTTGTCTACTGTCACCTGCAGCTCCTGGACTGTTTGCTCCCTATCTCCCTCCCCCCTCCGCCTATATGCAAGAACATCTCCCCCGATGTGTCTCCACCATGCCGTGGTGGGGGAGCTTGCGTGTCCCATTGACCCCATCTGCTTACCGATGGATGAAAACTACATATCGGACAGCTTATGGGATAGGGGCCAGACTAAGAGAGACACAACCTGCTGCTCTGCAGGTAGACTGAGGATAGCAGTCGAAAGTTTAAATCAGGTGCACGAAGGCAGAAATCCTTGGTCCGGACAATACTCTAAGGCTCACTGTCGAGGATTTAGGCTGAACGCCTCTAAGCCACAAACCCTTTGATGTGAGAGCCGGGCCGATACCTACCTACCGAAAAATAGAAGTGAGATACTGAGCACGCTACATGCCCAGTTCTGATACTTATTCGAAGGCTCTCAGCTGGGGGATATGACGGATTCCCGGATGAGAGGGCCTGGCCGTTTCTCGTTCACTGCTGCACGGAGGTAAGGTGCTGAGCCGGCAGCACATGTAGCCTACCTCGTGAGCGAGTACTGAAATACAAAAAGTGCCCCAGTCGAATGAAATAGTTACGAAAACTGTCTGTATCTAACTCATAGAGTGTAGACAAAAGTGAAAAAAAAATGTCTCAATAACACGAAATGGAACGCACGGCTAGCGAATCCATGGCGTGGTCCGAAGTCAAAAGCAAAAGCTTACCGAGTGGATGTTGCCCGCAGTCTGACCGTTCCTGGTGTGTGCTTGAGCGACCAGTGGCAAGGGCGATACCCAACACATGGAAGTGAGGAACTAAAGCAGCCATGAGCAGGACGTGGCAACTCCTTGGGTGAGCCCAGTCTCAGAGCAATATCTGCCGGCTCTGCAATTATGGAAGCCTCCTTGGATAGCAGGGAACGCCCATGGTCTGCCCCTGCCTTCCCTTGAGGGTTGACCGTGATGTCGATGATCGTTCTATCTTGACCAGCTGAGATGTAGGTGACATCACAACAAAAAGTCTAGCTTGTCTCGAAACCCGAGGAAGGCTAACCTCATTAAAAAATGCCCGCTGAAGTCGGAAGTGCCGTCCTACGGGTGGCAAACTAAAAATTGGCACTACGCATTTACGTCCGAGTGAAATGTCTAGTCCGAATGTCTCTCGTGCTAGGAACAGCTCTGACTAGGTAGTTTTCCGAATGTCGGCCGTGGCTGGAACAGCTCTGACGGGCACAAGGACAAGCACATGTCCGAAAACTCGCTGAGTGGATACCGTCAGCAGGCCTGTCTGGTTTGTGCGGGAACGCCCCAGGGCGATCGAAATGTCCAATATATTGAAGTGAGGAATTAAAGCAGCCATGAGCAGGACGTGACGATTCCCTCGGTGAGCCCAGCACCAGAGCGTTATGTGTCGGCTCTGCTATTATGGAAGCCACCCAGGATGGCGGAAAATGCTATGGACTGTCCCTGCCTTCCTTTGAGGGACGACCGTTGTCTTCGACCGCTCCAACTTGGCCATCTTGGTTGTGGACGGTACCGCAAAAAAGTGAGTCTCCCAGGAATGCTACCTGGTCAAAAAAGCACGCTAAAGCCGGTTGTGTTGGCCTACGGGTTTCGGCCCAAGGGCGCATAACAGACACACCGCAATCACATCTGAAAAAACAATCCGGATGAACGCAAAGAAGAAGAAGAAGATATGCAAGAACATCTTCTGCAAACGTTAGTATACTTCCAACCCCTGGTGCTTCTAGGTTTGCAATATTGCTCGTATACACATTAAAGAGCACCGGTGAGATTGCAGATCCCCGTGGCAGTTCCGGGGTTAAAATATGTTGCTCTGAGGTCCATGCACCCAGACGGAGAGCAACCCGACGAGAATGCAGGACAGCGGCTATCCAGTTCACCAACCAGGATTGATCCCCCTTCTCCATCAGTGCGGTCATCAAAATATCATAGCGAACTCTACTGTACGCATCCTCGAGATCAAGACTGCCGCCATCGTTTCCTGTCTACTCTGGAGCCCCTCATAAACGTCAAAGGCAAAAGTGGCTGCATTTGACCAGGTATCTTTTCCTGGGGTGTAGCTCCCCAGGCCTCTTGGAAGAAGCTTTCCGCTTTCCAAAAATCCTGCAGCTTAACAGCGACTATTTTCTCTAAAACCTTCCCAAATGTATTTTGAAGTGTGATGATCCTAAAGCCGCCAAGCTTTGAATGATCCTTGAAAGGTTTTGGGAGAGGGATGAGATAGCTATGTAACCAAGCCTACGGTACTAATGCTGTCCTAATGCTTTGATTAAAGCAGTCGATCATCTCCTTCAGGTCTACATCGCTCAAAACCTTCATGTAGCCCTGGTGCCGTATCTTTTGCCTTTTTCAAAATATGTTTAACATCTTCAACCCGTATGATGTCTTCGTAATGCATATTCTCCATTGTGCCAGATAATTCCTTTCTAACTGCATCCCTGGTATTCGCATCATTATGATTGGTCTGCTCTAAAAATCTATGGAGAAACGCCTCCCCCTTCTCTTTGTCTGTTGTTACGCGTACACCATCCTCTTTATACATTGTTCCCACTGTCATAGGCCGAACTTTTCTTTGCATTTGTGCAGTTTCCAGAATTTTTGCAGTGTTTTATCACCACCAATCTCCTTCATAAAACATTCCCATTTTACGTTCTTGGCCTCTGCAACACATCGCTTGAAAGCCTCCACCTTGTCTTTCTTGTTGACATATAGCTTCCCTGGGGTGAAGGGAACAGGCTATCGCACTTATTTATGAATATATATATATATATATATATATATATATATATATATATATATATATATATATATATATATATATATATATATATATATAGTTATATATATCTCGGGATGACTTCAGATCTGGGACTGGGACACTTTCAGTCTGCGACCCCACCAGTCTTCAGATACCTATCTCTCTCACAACCAACCAAGGGATGTTACCCTTTCAAACATCATCCTGAACAAATGACGCAACTCTGGCATCTACAAACTCAATAACAAAAGTGTATTGTACAAAGGAAGTGAAGATAATGTGGATGTAGTGCAGATCTGTCTGGTGTGCTGATTGCTATAAGACAGTAAGTTGAGGCAGCCACATGAAGATGGTCATCACTGTACAATGTCAGAGTTCCACATAATAATGAATGGTACCATTATCTTCTTCGCTGATGTACCTCCGTCTTTGCGACCAAATATAACCGGAATCAGTCCGGATAATGTACCAAGGAAAGACAGAACATGTGGTCTGATTACATTAATAAAGCTCATCCACATCCGATCACGGTAAGTGCCCTCTATAAAGGTATACCTTAATTAATCCGAAAGTTGGTTGCTCTTACAACGTGCCACAAACCATAATAATTGATAGGAGTACGTTCCTGAATTAGTATTATCGAAGACACTGTCCCAATGCTAAATTTACCTTAGAACATTGTTCCTGGTTAAAGTCACAAGGCCTAAAGTCTTTGGCTATATTTATGATCAGAACCATAATCCGTTTGAAATAAGTGTGGATTTATATCATCGATAGTTGAGTGGTGGTCGAATAGGTCATGAGTGGCACATCCGGACAATCACACGAACAGTATACTTGCCCAGACGTTGTTTCTATATTAAACTGGTTGTTTAGTCATCTTGGACCTACTCTGAGGGTATAGACGACTGACTGGGTTGTGGGCAGTATGATCACCTCACGTTGACTGGTTTGTCCAGACTGCTGATGCTGGCACAGAATGATGGTTTTACTGACTGTCCATCACTCCTCTCCGGAAGGTAGAATCTGGAAAAAATGACACAGGCAACCTTATGTGAGAATCACATGATCATGACCCACCACATGGGGATAGACATCCTCATGGTACTCAGAGAGTGAATCACATCCCAAAGATGGGTGGTGGTTCAATTACAGGCCATGCCTCAGGGTCAGAGAAAGAATAAGGTCTGGGGTCCGACAAGTAGCGGAATAGATCATCTGTTTCCCTGGACTGGGGATAGAGCGAACCCACGGTAATTGGTCATGAGTGTCTGTGCCCCAGTTCCCCCGAGGAAGTCTTCTAATGACATACAGGGTTAGAGGTTCTACAGTACCCATAGGCAAGATGTCCCTGAAGGAGGGCCGTTGGCAAAACCCCCTTCCAGCTCTTCCCAGGTGGCCCTGCTTTCCCCAATTCATTCCCCCTGCAACCATCAGAACATGTCTGTAGCATCATTTCTCCTTCTCCCTCCCCCTCCGTTGTTCTGCTCACAGGAACCCACTATAAACTAGAATGGTAGTCCGTTAAGGAGACCTTGAACACAAAGTGTATGAGGAAGGCAAAGAAAAAAACCAGCAGTCGCCCTGCCAAAAGACGCGATCTTCGACACACGCGGTATCGCTCCAATGCCCGTCGATCCAACTGTGGACATTCCCATGAGATTCGTCTTGACCGGCCGAGTCGGAGGACATTCAACACGATAAGTTTTAGTTACGCCGTTACGGACGTCCGGTTTTGTCGACTACGCCTGAGTTCCAAGGCGGCCCAGTAGTGCCATCAAATCACCAACATTTAGGCCACTCCTATTCTCTCCCCCACAACCATTTTCTTGGCAGGCGGGACAAGTCGTGCATTATTTGTCCTGTCTTGGCAGTGCACTGTTTAAAACAGGCCTGATGAAAATGGGGTCAAATAAACAGGCCTGTTGTCGGTGTAACTTGCAGGCTCGACCTTGACCTACGTGCAACTATTTGCTTCATGCAAACTACACGATTTTTGACACCGCACAATTTAAAGAAATTTAGCATTCCTACCTTTCCTTCTGACATGCAGTTAGAAGTATGGAACCTCAGTCCAACTTGGGGACATACTGTCTACAGTCTTCAAACTGTATGTTGACACTGGAACCAATTCTTCTTCTGACACACAGCTTTTCGCCAGCTGGCTAGAACAACCACTAGTTTCCCCGGCAGCCAGCCTAGTCACGGCGCCTGCGCGATTGGAACAATAGTTCCGGTACCAACCTCCCTAGATCATTCCAGAGCAAGGGCATAATCCTCTTCTCCCTTAGGGGTACAATTACTTGGATTGTCTCCCTTTGACTACAAAAGGTGTAGGCCGAGAGATCTCGTGTGTCTGGTCAATCCCGCATTTTGGTAATTGTGGCCTTCTGGCAATTGTAACATTCTGGTAATTGTAGCCTCTCCTGGTCGAATCATCCAGGCATTCTGTGACACTTGTCATTTTCCGCTGTGCTCATTTCCTCTCGTGCACTTCGAGGTGTCTGTCGCACTTTCCTTAGCTGCTTCACTGCAACTCTCTTTGCTTTCCAAGCATTGTCTCCTTCTGGGGTCCACCATGGGGGATGCAAAAAAGGAGTTTTAACAGTCCTGTTGCATGCCCCCTGTCTGAGGCGTCCAAGAAAGCTGTCGGTCCACTCATACCGGAACGTCTTGCGCGCTCTCCCAGCCTTAACATTCCTGGATTGAGAGATCAGGACTGAGCATGGCATGTGATCACTCCCATGGTCATTCAAAACAGTCCATTTTACATCGAGGACTGATGACAGGGAGACAAGTGCCAAGTCAATAGCAGTGTCTGCATCGTCAGGTCTCATTGCCATTCTAGTCGGCCTGCCATCATTTATGCAGACCACATCGGAGTCCACCTTGACATCCGCAAGGGCAATTCCCTGTTGGTTTTCTCCACTACTATCCCACTCTCTGTTCCACGCATTGAAGTCTCCACATATGATCACCTGGTAATTCCTCAAATTCCTTAAGCCAGTCCCATTGTTCTTTTCTGACAAAACAGTCCACTGTGGCATATACATTAATGATGTTCCAAATTAGGCAACCAATCTCCATTTGTATGTCCTGGACCCCTCTTGCGCTGTGATTCCACTGGATCAAGTCAAGTACCACATGATTCACTCCTTTCTTCACCAGCAGACCTTGCCCATGTTTCTTCTGCTCAGTGGGGTTTATAAAACTGACGTACCCAGGGCAATGATATTTGTCTGTATTTAACTCCTGGAGCATGAGGACATCAAAATCATATATTAGCCTCTCCAATACAGGACCTCTCTGCCTGGCACTACGACAGTTCCAGTATTCCACTCTTACATGGTTGAAACCTAGTCTCTCCACTTTTCATCTTGTTCTCCTGGCGCCTGCCCTCCTATTTTTATGCTTTCTTCTCACACCATTTCCTCGCCTTCTCCCGCTCACTCTCTCTTCGCTAGCCTCTGAAAGATGTGTCAAGCGCAGAGCACGTGCTCCGTAGCTGCGGCGACGATTCCCGAGTTTAATTAAATTCTTAAGCAAAGTTTGGATATTGCAGAAAATAACAGGTAACCCTAGCATTACCTGCTTACTAGGGAAGGGCAGGGGATGTCCCTCAGGCGTCCATACGCCTGGCGTCGCCCAGCCTTCATACCAGACGTTCCACGTTCACGATCAACTCACCCGTAGCCATTCAGTCCTCGGCACGTTGGTCCACCTTAAACTTGTGGGTTTATAATCGAAGATGTCCATCTCCTAGATTGGCCGCTGTAATAGCTAACGGGCCCAATCTACCCGGGGCATGAGGTTCCAGTGCCTCATTCCTGACGAACACAGTATATACATGTATACAGGGAACAAAACCAATGTCATACAACATCTATTAAATAGTACATAGTTAAATTCACTACACAATGGAAACATAACTCTCGCCGGTAGATAGTTGAGCACCAAACGAAGCAGTGACGACATCAGTAATCTGGTTAACTATATACGTTGAGCTCTGCAGTACGACATGTGACCAGATCACACACTGACACAACCAGGACAACACACATGACTTCTACCGTATGTCAATAGACGAAGTGGAATTTATGAATTAGCCTTGTGTTTTTGAAGCTAAATATTCTAGCTAAAGTGCATTTAGATTTTGTAACCGGCAGCTTGGGTGCATTGGAAGTTCGCTTGGAAGTTGTAACCAGAGTTTCATTCAGAATGTCCAGATGTTGTATCAAGGACTTGTCATCGAACATGCTCGTCTCTCGGATGGTGCCCAGGACTTTCCCAAAAGAGTAGATTCTGAACATTGGCAGGATTTTTATATCCAGGCTCTTACATAGATCGGAATATCGCTGGCAGTCCACTGCCGCAAATTGATCGCTGTCTTGATGCCTTGCCGCCTTTTTGAAATTGGCTTTGGGTGCGTCAGTTTGGGGGTCGAGTGGATCGTAAAACCTAATCATTGCCAGATCCTTGTATTTGACAAAGGCATGAAAGTTATCATCGTCCAGCCCAAACACTTTCTGACCGTCAAAGAAAACATCATAGGATAGGACCGGCTCTTTATCTTCTAGAGTTGAGTGACCTAGAATTGATTGTTGACCTGGGCGTAAATGTTCATCGCAGACACATTGTTCATCACCACTTTTTTTTTTGGGGGGGGGGGGGGGTGTCTAGAACAGTGTTTCCCAACGTGGCGCCCACGCCCCACAGGGGGGCAATTCGATTGTTAATTTAAAACTGATTGCCTGCCAAACAAAAAAGTGGTCATACCCAAACAGAAATTCAAGGCAGAAAATTTGAAGTAGGGGTTTGTCACAATAATGCTTTTAAAATGGTTAAAATGGTAGCAGATGCATTGTATTACATATCAAATTAAAGAGAATTGCACAGGAAACCTGGCAGTGTTAATAATTAATTCATAGGTTACAAATATTATGACAATAATGAGAGTTTTAATAATAACAATTGAAATTAAAGTGTTAAAAATTATGAAAAAAATTCACTTACCACGGCGTTATTTTCTATCCGAAGCCGCTAATCCAGTTAAATTTAGTGAATATGTTACACACACCAGTTGGGTTCAAGAATATCACATGAACTGCTCCATAACACGAATAAAACGCAATGAAATCATAACATTATGAAGCACATAATTTTCACACAAAATGGAAAAGCCATCATATTCTTAGTAAATTTCACTGTTAGATCTTTTTTTCTATATTATGACCGTCTTCTAAATAATTATCTGACTACTGCACAGGTTCGTTTATAACTATAATATAAATAATATAATAAGAATATATATATATATATATATAATAATAACTATAATATAAAACTGTTTAAAACGCTAATTTTATTAAAATATATGAGGTCCAGAACGAGAAGATATTGTCACTTCGAATTTCGAAATATCAACAAACATTTTCCTAACATGTACACGGACAATGCTTGTTCTTTGCACACGGAAGCACACGGAAGGAAAGGAAATCTTTCGTTTTAAAGTTAAAATCAATGGGACACTAAAAATTGTGAACTGGAAAGGAGAAGTGGTTCAATTAAACCACTATACATAACAGAGCTATAGGGTGGTTCCTGGGTGTCAAATTTGGGTTACGGGGTCTATGAATAGGCCTCTGGCAGGCAATCAGTTTAGTGGGTCAATTAGAAAATGGAAGAAATCGGCTGGATATAACGAAACGGGCAGACTTGAGACTGAAGTTAACTAAATTGGAACCTGACATAAATTCTCTTTGCAGCAAGCATCATGCGCAAGGATCTCACTAAATTTAAATAATAAATAATTACTAATAATTAAAATAATATAGAAAAATCTTTCATTAAAATTATTTTGTACTTGAATTTCAGTTCTCCATTATATGTTTTGAAAATTTACTTACTGTGTTTGCTCAATATCCCTATTGATTTTGTTCCTAAAACGCATTATTCAAGTTTCTTTAGTGAACATTTAAATGTTTGAATATTAATAATAATGTATATGTAATGTGGGGGGGGGGGGGGGGATAAGAATTTTAGAAAGGCTTAGGTGGGGCATAGCACAAAAAAGGTTGGGAAACACTGGTCTAGAGCTTGGAGGAGTTGAAGGAGTGGCTATAGCGTCGTATGCGTTTTCATCGGCGGGTACAGTGCCGCTCAAGTTCTATATCGAGCTACTTTCTGGGGCGGAGTGTCTTAAGGTGGTAAATCAACATGTACGCTGCCTCGAGATTCTGGAGCCGAGGTCCCTGTACCGGGATAGTTCGACTAAATACTCTCGTCAGGGTCTGGCTTAGGGGTTCCTGGAGAAGGCATGTTGTGGGTATGCGCCTAGCGTCGGTTTGAGAGCTTCTGGTGGTTATTTAAAGGGAAACTTCTCACAGATGTGGTGTTGTTGTGACTAAATTTCAACACATAATTGTTCAACACGTAATTGAGGAGACCCAGGAGCTCATGGGGAGTCTAGCAGCTCGTCGTGAATGTGTGGTAGCTTTAACTACTTGTTTCACGCAGGATGGCAAACGTCCTGGCCGCAACTGACCGACCAAAGGAGTAGAAGGTGGGCGTTCTATAAAACTCTGGAATTTTGGTGACGACTCTAAAGTCCCCTTGGAAAGAATCACATCTTCTTGGTTTACAGATCTTCTAGCACTTCATAAGGATTTGCTGGTGAGACTATGTGCAGCACCGTAAGCTTCGGTCCCCATGTATAATTGATCCACAGACAGTCACGCTTTGTGAATCAGTAAACTACTGGTGTGTAGATGATCTTTGTCTGTGCGAAACAGCTGTTGATAGCGACTGATCACTGAAACCGATATGCGATTGTGACCATGGGAATGCTTGGATTGAGAACTGTAACTCGCGATAACTAGCTGGGAATCTCAGCTTTACTTACTAGGCAACATTACCTTTTTCCGTGGAAACCTTTTACAATAATCCCCACCCCACTCCAAACGCCAAGAGCCAACACAATTTCAATCTTTGGAATCACCTTGGACCACGGCAGCTTTCCGATTCTAAACTTCTCATCCCGCTAACTCAGAATATATCC